>JAEMWC010000107.1:0-92500 GCA_016490735.1 Pachyseris speciosa | reverse complement strand
ACTGCTACTACTACTATTACTACTACTACCACTACAACTACCACTACCACTACCACTACCACTACTACTGCTACTGCTACTGCTACTGCTACTGCTACTGCTACCTACTGCTACTGCTACTGCTACTGCTACTACTACTACTACTACTACTACTACTACTACTACTACTTCTACTACTGCTGCTGCTGCTGCTACTACTACTACTACTACTACTACTACTACTACTACTACTTCTCCTGCTACTACTACTGCTACTACTACTACTACTAGTACTAGTACTACTACTACTACTACTACTACTACTACTACTACTACTACTACTGGTACTGCTACTACTACTGCTGCTACTGCTACTACTACCCTTGCTACTACTGCTACTACTTCTACTACTTTTACTACTACTACTGCTAGTAATAATAATAATAATAATAATAATAATAATAATAATAATAAGAGTAATTATTGTGATTATTGTGATTATTATAATTTTTATTTTTATAATAACTGTAATTTATTTCCATGCCAATGTATTTAGGTACAAGTTAGCTAATTAGGGACACCTAGCTAAACTTAAAGTACAGCTATTCAATTGAGGCCAATTTGGCGCTAATTTATTTTTTAAGAAATTGAAATTAAACTTCATTTTGTCGTACGAAGTAACTTTAACTTTGAAGCAAAAATCCTAAATGTCTTCTTTTTAGGCCAAGTACAAGCTATAAATATGGTTTTTTTTGCCAATCGTGAGGTCAAGATGGCGGCCAGATATTTGCCAAGTAAAAAAAAACAAAACTAATATTTCGCCACCTTGACCGAAAAAGCTTGGTCAATAAAAGAATTTGTTATATGACTCAAAGGACGCTATTAATAGGAGTTACTTCTCCGTGACTGCCTCTAGCTGTCAGACGTTGGAGAGAATTAATTGCTCTCACTCTGGAAGCCCTGTTAGAATTTCAGTAGGGTTGAATGATACTAAACAAAATAGTTTCAGGGATAAGTATTAACTACCCCAAAACGTATGACAATAAGAGACACATCTTGGGTCCTATACCCTCTTTCGCAGACGTCTTTGGGCTTGTCACGCGTTCCTTACCCACGAACGTCTGCTGAACTGAACTGCCACTTCCGTTCGCGGTGGTTAGCCAATCATAGTTCATTTTCCAATTTTTTGAAAGTAGGACTTCGACCCCGGGATCATTATCACAGACGATGCACGTGAATCGGGTGTCGATTTCCATTCTTACGCAGCTCGTTATTGGTTTGTTCAAAACAAAGGCTAACCGCCGGCGAACGGAAGTGGCCGTTCAGCTCAGCAGACGTTCGTGGGGAGATACGCGTGGCGAGCCCAAAGACGTCTGCGAAGGAGGCTATGGGTCCTGGGGATAACTCTAACGCAGATTTAAGGGGATAGCAAAGGAAATCTTATGAATAAGGAATAAATCATACAGTGCGCGGTTCGGGCGACCGGCTGGGTCGGGTTTGGCTTCGCTTTGTTTGCCCCTAACAACATGACGAACTACGATGTCGCAGTTGGAGGAGTCTTAAGTAACGGAACAGGTTATCTGCGGGTAGGTAAAAATCTCACTGGGCAGTCAGAAGTCCTTAATTAATTGTCATAGTCAAGTACACCAATAGTATTTTAGGTCCGTTTTTAGTTAAACTAACTACCTGAGAATTATTACTTGACACGAATTTGGGAGCGATTTGATGAGGAGTTGTGTAGATATTTCTATCTTTTAAAATAATTTTGCCGGATTTGGCTAAGCGAGGAAAAAGATTTCAGGTGCATCAAGCTTGACGTTGCCTTGCATTTGAGAAATCGATATTCAATTTGGCGGCTTAGGCCCGTTTCAGACGCCGTACTTCAGCCGAGGCGAATCGAATTCAACGAAAGGCCGACCTAAATAATTAATCCTGGCTGAATTGATTCAGACGCCGAGCTTTATGCGGCCGAAACATGAAGTACACATGTCATCTTCCTTGAGTTTGGCCGGCCAAGCCTTTTTTTTTTCTTCTGCAACACTCCTTTGTGCATGCTCTCATGAAAAAAACATCATGAAAAATACATTAAAATGATTTATACATTTGATTCAGCTCACGTGAAATACGGCGTCTGAATCGAAGCCGCTCTACAGCCGTTCTTCAGCCGTTCTTCCCGGCTGAGCAAGGCGGGATTAATTGCTCAGCCGATCTAAATTAAATCAGCCGTTCCGAATTGATTCAGACGCCGTACTTCACATAAACTTAATTCGTTGAAATCGATTCGGCTCGGCTGAAGTACGACTATCGAAAGAAAAAATGATTTTGTTTTGTTTTAAACTGGTTATTTTATATTTATATTAGTAAGTGTGAAAAACTGAAAACCTATAAGAAATATCCTAACAAGGTAAAGAAGCATAGAAGATGCCCAAGGCATAATAATAATTGGCATATATACGTCACAAATAGCCGTACACTGTGGATCTCACGCAAAGATAAAATATACAGCTATTTTTTTAGTTTAAATTTAGTTTTATTCGTCTACTGAAATACTGTATTGACGTTTATCTGAGTCTACAATGATATACCCGGTTTTTTCTTTTATCCTGTATTCGTTGATATTGTCTTGTACTGTTTGAATCGCCACGTGCTTAAGTGAAACATAGCGCGTGGGTATTCCTGTCGCTTGTTGCTATTTGTTGTTTTGCGTTACCTTAGAAACAGCTGTATGCCGAGTCATGATAAAAGAAAAGGAAAACGCTTCTTTTTTAGTCACGAAAGCGTCGAACCATTAATTAAGCTCGAATGTTGATATTACACAGTATTACAAGAATTCGAATCTATGTCGCCCTAGAAGGGAAAAGTCCGTTTCAGGTTTATCTTTCTTCATGAAATTGGCTGACTAGACTTGGACACAACAAAGAACGACAAAGCCATGTGCACTCTGTAACGCCCTCGATTTGGCGTCTCTTATTATATTCATATTCATTTCTATATTCCACCTTCATATGCCATTATCCTCTTCAAATTTCTTAAAAATCCATTACTACCTTTTTTTTTACTCCTTCTAGACTGTTTATCCTTGAAAACAAATAGCTGAAGCATAAAAACAACAACAAAAAAGCATTAACTTATTTCACCCTTCTCCCTTCTCTCCAATAAGGCAGCCTTTTCTATATTCACGCCGAGTTTATTAGAAAAATCAGGATTTGAAATTTTTTCAGCGGTTCGGATCTCATCTCACTATTGGTGCGCGGTGCCTGTACTTACAAAAGAATAACCAAATCGTTCGCCATTATGCAAAAAGCTCTATTTGTCGCAAATTGCAGTTGTCAATCAAAATGCTGTCGTTGGATGGTGGGATTGAATACATGATACAAACATTCCACACTCCCAGGACTGGTTTCAAGCCAAGGCCAATTAAGAGAAATCCAAGAAAAACATTGTGTGGAATAAAAAGCAAAACTCTTGTGCAGTTGCAGACGAAAAGATAGAGAAAGCGAGAAGACAGTTTCACAAGTGAACGAAACAGAAACATATCAGCGAGCCTGGGACCTTTTCTTTTGACCTGTTACGTAATTGCCGCTGGATGGGTTGCATTTTCACGACTGGATTGACTATAATGGGGTTGCAATTTCAATAGAGTTACTAGAATGGAGTCGCACACTTTCGGGATTTGGGGGGTAAATGTACCAGAATATTTGCTCTGTAGGGCCCATTTCAAACATTCGTTGTCTCTGTTTTCAACGTTGATTATTGCTTTTTTATTTTTCAGTTTTAGTGGGCAAGGAAGGAAAGGGTTCGTAATTTGCGATATTTACGTAAGCACGAGTTATGCCACCGACCGCCCATCCTGAACCTTTCGCAGATCATCCGTCAATTTCCCCTCGAATTCTTTCAACAAACTGATCAATCTGGTTTTTAAATTCAGCGTCATCGTTTTCTAAATTAGTGTTTGTTTCTCCTTTGAAATAGTGTTTCTGCGTTATCGTTTCCAATTCGTTTTCTTCGTTGCGAACTTCTCGCTCGAAAAAGACTTCCATACCAACTTGTTTCGATGCCTCCAAATTTGTAAATTCCTTCTTGAATTGCATCAAAAGCGTCTTCTCTCATAACGTTGTCAAAAATCCTTTAATGTCACTTTTGTATTAGTTTTCTGGAGAAACGTCCATTCTCCAAACTTGGTTCCATCCCTGAAAATCGTCCCATGCAACGACGAAGTGATCAAAAATTTGCTCTACCAGAGCTGCCCCATCTTGCGCGGCCGGGGCATAAAACTCGTTTAACACCTCTTCCTGCATACGTGCTGCTGCCATCCTTTTGCCAAAGACCCTTTTGTTCAATAGGGTGTATAACCTGGCGTACCTATTGTTCAATAGGGTGTATAACCTGGCGCACCCTTTTGTTCAATAGGCTGTATAACCTGGCGTAAAATTTTGGTGGTGTGGGTTGAACCGCCTCCCACACACACGTATAAAATGGCGGTCTCTGGCGCAAAAATAAACCAAGATACGTAAACAAGCTTTATTTTCCAATTGTAAACCGCTGTGGGACAACTTGGGTGGTGTGGGGGAAGTTGTCCCTCAGCTATTGGTCAGGTCTGAAATAGGGTAAGAATTTCAGGAAGCGGGCCGCACACGCCCACCCAATTTTTCTCGGAGTACCCCCACCTCCACGGGGGTACGAACTCTTCCTAGAGAGCACGATTTGTCTTTTGGTTTATTTGGCGCGTGTTGCTAAGATACAAGCAAACTGTGCTACTTTATCCACTATAAGTTTATTTTATGCCGGTGTATTTTTAATAGCTGAGTAGAAACGAATAATTATTAGCAGGCGGCCGAACTGATGCAATTCATCTACCGTGATTAGTGTTCGTGATCATTCAAAGAATATTGCTGGTGAGAGGTTTATTTATTGTTTGTCTAAAAATACAAACTCTACAATACAAGGAAAACTCGACGTAACCGCAAACATATCATTGTATAAGACGGTCTCGTGATATGCCGTGCTCAAAACCCACTTAGTCGGTAGGTTTATAACTGTTGCTACATTTCTAGCTATTTTTTTTTACCTCATCATTGTGTTTCAGTGTCGTTGCCTAAAAATAACTTTATTTAGTGGTTAATTATGGTTACTTATCGCTTTCATTTAGAAGAATGATATTGCCTCTTTTTGGTTGAGTGGCCGGAAACAAACGATACTGAACGCGTGATCGTTAGATATTGTATATTATATAATAAGGTGAATAGTTCGCGCGTTGTGATTGGTTCTTAGCTATGATCTATTAGAGGACAGATGCACAGATTACGTCATCACTGCAACCATTTTTGCAGAAATGTGAAAATAAGTGACACACTCGCCTGCGGCTCGTGTGCCACTTCCTTGTTTTTACCACATTTTGACGTCATCTGTGATCTATTACTGAACACAGACGCACAGCAAGTCATTATGTGATACACGCGAAGGCTTTCGGTCTCCATACGCGTGCAATGGCAGTGTTTCATTTATGCCTGTTAGCGCTTTTTGCGGCCCACACAAAAGCCAGCTATGTTTTTTCTAACTCGATTGTGGCGTCTGGTGGAGACTACAACATTTCGTACAATTTCAACGCGTCCGCGGACACTTTGGAATTTTTGGTGGAGGTTCGGGCGACCGGCTGGGTCGGGTTTGGCTTCGCTTTGTTTGCCCCTAACAACATGACGAACTACGATGTCGCAGTTGGAGGAGTCTTAAGTAACGGAACAGGTTATCTGCGGGTAGGTAAAAATCTCACTGGGCAGTCAGAAGTCCTTGATTAATTGTCACAGTCAAGTACACCAATAGTATTTTAGGTCCGATCATGGTTAAACTGACTACCTGAGAATTATTACTTGACACGAATTTGGGAGCGATTTGATGAGGAGTTGTGTAGATATTTTGATCTTTAAAATAAGTTTGCCGGATTTGGCTAAGCGAGGAAAAGGATTCCAGGTGCATCAAGCTTGACGTTGCCTTGCATTTGAGAACTCGATATTCAATTTGGCGGCTTAGGCCCGTTTCAGACGCCGTACTTCAGCCGAGGCGAATCGAATTCGACGAAAGGCCGACCTAAATAATTAATCCTGGCTGAATTGATTCAGACGCCGAACTTTATTCGGCCGAAAAACGAAGTACACATGTCACCTTCGTTGAGTTTGGCCCGCCAAGCCGCCATTTTTTTCTTCTGCAACACTCCTTTGTGCATGCTGTCATGAAAAAAACATCATAAAAAATACATTAAAATTATTTATACATTTGATTCAACTCATGTGAAGCCGTTCTTCAGCAGTTCTTCCCGGCTGAGCCAGGCGGGATTAATTGCTCAGCCGATCTAAATTAAATCAGCCGTTCCGAATTGATTCAGACGCCGTACTTCGCATAAACTTAATTCGTTGAATTCGATTCGGCTCGGCTGAAGTACGACTATCGAAAGAAAAAATCATTTTGTTTTGTTTTAAACTGGTTATTTTAGATATCTATTAGTAAGTGTGAAAAACTGAAAACCTATAAGAAATATCCTGTTACCCTTTTGTCATAATTGCGTGTCACAAGATAAAGAAGCATAGAAGATGCCTCAGGCATTAGAATAATATTTTTTGTTTTGCGTTTACTTACCTTGGAAACAGTTGTATGCCGAGTCATGATCAAAGAAGCGGAAAACGCTTATTATTCGGCGGGAGGCTTATTATCTTTTTAACCGAAGACCGCATCAGTAAAATCCATCTTTGCAACTATCGAAAGAAAAAATCATTTTGTTTTGTATTAAACTGGTTATTTTATATTTATATTAGTAAGTGTGAAAAACTGAAAACCTATAAGAAATATCCTAACAAGGTAAAGAAGCATAGAAGATGCCCAAGGCATTAGAATAATTGGCATATATACGTCACAAATAGTCGTACACTGTGGATCTCACGCAAAAATAAAATATACAGCTAACTTTTTTAGTTTAAATTTAGTTTTATTTGTCTACTGAAATACTGTATTGACGTTTATCTGAGTCTACAATGATATACCCGGTTTTTTCTTTTATCCTGTATTCGTTGATATTGTCTTGTACTGTTTGAATCGCCACGTGCTTAAGTGAAACATAGCGCGTGGGTATTCCTGTCGCTTGTTGCTATTTGTTGTTTTGCGTTACCTTGGAAACAGCTGTATGCCGAGTCATGATAAAAGAAAAGGAAAACGCTTCTTTTTTAGTCACGAAAGCGTCGAACCATTAATTAAGCTCGAATGTTGATATTACACAGTATTACAAGAATTCGAATCTATGTCGCCCTAGAAGGGAAAAGTCCGTTTCAGGTTTATCTTTCTTCATGAAATTGGCTGACTAGACTTGGACACAACAAAGAACGACAAAGCCATGTGCACTCTGTAACGCCCTCGTTTTGGCGTCTCTTTTTATACTCATATTCATTTCTATATTCCACCTTCATATGCCATTATCCTCTTCAAATTTCTTAAAAATCCATTACTACCTTTTTTTTTACTCCTTCTAGACTGTTTATCCTTGAAAACAAATAGCTGAAGCATAACAACAACAACAAAAAAGCATTAACTTATTTCACCCTTCTCCCTTCTCTCCAATAAGCCAGCCTTTTCTATATTTACGCCGAGTTTATTAGAAAAATCAGGATTTGAAATTTTTTCAGCGGTTCGGATCTCATCTCACTTTTGGCTTTCTGTCAGATGCTAGAAACACACTGTGGAGCTAATTGCGTACGAAAGCTTTAACTTAGAAGTAATTTATACTATGGACCTTTTACATAATGGTGCGCGCCAGGGGCGATTATTCTTTCTTTTTGACAATTAGCCTTACTAGACTCGTTAGCATGTAGACTAAATTTTACTTTAAAGTGAGTTCAGTAAGGATAATTAACATAATTCAAGGCCGTCGCAGCGTTAGCAAGAGTCAACTCCGGGGTCCGGGGGCATGCTCCCAAGGTAAAATTTTAAATTTAAGTCCTCTGAAATGGCTAGAAATGCATTTAAATTAAAACTAACATGGTGTGGTAAAAAATATACTTTCAGCAACAAAAAGCGGTATTTTAGAACAAGAATTTCATTACCTATTCGCTTAACTAATCATAACTGGCAATTGCATTCAAGACATTGTACTGTTGAAAGGTGGGAGGGGGGGAACTAAAGCCCCTCCCCCTGTGCGGTGCCTGTACTTACAAAAGAATAACCAAATCGTTCGCCATTATCCAAAAAGTTCTATTTGTCGCAAATAGCCCTTTTTCGAAATAAAACCGCAGTTTTGTATAATCACGGGCCCAAGCACGAAAGTGAGGCTAATGCGGGCAAGTCGAGGATATTGTCGAGGAAGGCATCGAAGAACACAAACATCATAGCTGCCTTTGGAGGCTTTGGACGAAAAGGAATGACCTGGCATTTTTGCGCAGTGTACGGATGTAACAACGGTACTCGAGAGAAGGTTGCTTGTGTGAGAGGATGTAAGCAAAATGTTTCTGCTCGTATTTGTGGCCATCCTCCGAAGCGCCCTGATTTACTGAAAGTACAATTCCATCCATTTCCAGCGGAGAAGACTTTAAGAAAAGCCTGGTTTTTATTCTTGAAGAGAAAAGATTTGAAACTAAAGGACATATCGAGAAACTACCGTGTTTGTTCAATACATTTCAGTCTAGGCTTGGGATACTGCAAAGCTGACCCGATACCTTCGGTTTACAACTGTAAGCATTTGGATCGTTGCCAGGAGCATCCTTCCAAAAGAAAGGCCCCTCGAGACAGGGAGACTCAGTCGACCCCTTCCAAGCGTATGAAGAAATCTGTGCCTGAAGAGATTACGAAAACATCAACTGAGACATCAAAAGTCTCGGAAGAAGTGAGTGAGAATTGCGGTGGTGGTGGTGATGAATCCTTCATCTCTACAGTAATTCTAGCTGAACATAATTACTGTTCCTCGAACTGTTCAGTTGGTTCACAAACGTTCCTCACCTCTGAAGACCTTGACAAACTCACCGAAAGGACCAAGCAAAGCGAAGAGACACTTGAAAACAAGGAGAAATTGAGAAGAGAGTTATTTATGATGCAAGTCTTGACGGATGACAAGAGTGTCAGATTTTACACAGGATTACCCTCTCGCAGTTTACTGGTCGACTTATTTGCATTACTTGAACCTGTTGCTCAGTCCATGAGGTACTGGCATGGACCAAGTAGTTTCAGAAATGTAAGGGGTCTTTCATTTATTACGGTATAAGGGGTTGGAATAGTGACTTGGAATAGAGTGGAATAGTGGAATAGAGAGTTTCTTTGCACATATCCTTCCATTTTTATGTGTTGTTGTTTGACTGGTTGGTTATGAACTGAGTATAAAAATCATAGATGTTGCACACAGTAAATTCAAGGCTGTGCTCTAGCAGTGCCCAGGGGCCCCTGGTGACTTACTTTTGCCTTTCGGCGACAAGGAAATCTTAGTTTTTTCACACAATTATTATGCTGGGCGCCCTGGATTTCAAAGGTTCAGAGTTTTGGGCTCCCAAAAATTTTTCTTAGAGCACAGCCTTGAAATTATTCATTTATTTCATGATTGAGCTGAAATCATTTGTCTGTATTAAGAGGTAGCTGTGTTTCAGTTTCAGTTTATTTTTTTGCCACTTACTGTTATTTTAAATTACAAGATAAACATGTATTTAACTACAAGAGATAAATTAAATAATCAATAAGAGAAAAGCATTAGGCGAGGATGCCCATATGGAAACCATTAGGGCTTATTCGGGCTACAGGCACCTCAAGAAAATACAACTATAAAAAGATAATTTAGGTGTGTCTTAATTAATTTGTAAGCACATTTAGGTTAAAAAGCAAGAACACAAACAAACAAACAAAATGAACAAAATAAGGGGAAGTCAGTTCAGGAGGAAAATTTTTAATTTAGACTTAAATTGAGAAAAACTGTCAGCATTCTGAATTTCTGTATTGAAAGAATTAAACAATTTAGGTCCTTGAAAGCATATTCCAAATTGTCCTACATTCGTTCTACAAGAAAATAAGTAAAAGGCATTGGAGTTTCTAGTATTATAATGATGAATTTGATTAGTCAGCAAAAACATTTCATTGAATGCATCAGAAAGGAGGCCTTTCTTAAAAGAAAACATAAACTTGCCAATTTGAGATCGATAAATATCACTGAGTTTCAGAATTTTCAGCTGCTTAAATATTGGTTCAGTATGAGCGTCAAATGCGCTTCTTGATATGATTCTCAAAACCTTTTTCTGAAGTAAAAAAACATGGGTTGTGGTAAAGGGATCGAAAACTCAGTTTACCCTTTTAAATTTATTTATGCTTTTTTACAGATGTATTCTGTGATGTGATATTGAAATATCACTGATCCAGAGTCTACTGTTTTATAATGTTTTCAGGATACTGACAGGAAGCAGGCAGGCAGAAAAAGGAAACTAACATCATTTGAAGAATTTGTGCTTGTACTAGTGAAGCTTCGCTTAGGTCTAACAGAGCAACATTTAGCAGATAGTTTTGGTGTTACTTTTTCTAAAGTTTCTAAGTTGTTTAAAACTTGGATCAATTTATTGTACTATGAACTGATCGGCTTAATAGCCTGGCCATCAAGGGAACTTGTTGAAATTCACAGGCCTCAGTGTTTTGCTCGGTATCCTAGAACCAGAGTGGTCATTGATTGTTCTGAGTTCCAGGTTGAAAAGCCTAAAACTCCAACTGCACAGCGAATCACATGGAGTGAATACAAACAAAGAAACACTGTCAAGTGCTTATTTGGAATTTCACCATCAGGTGCATTTACCTTTGTTTCAAATGTATGGTCAGGTAGTGTTTCAGACAGAGAAATAACAGAAATGTGGGTTTTTGGATCTTCTTGAGCCTGGGGATGATGTTATGGCTGACAGAGGGTTTAAAGTGCGTGATTTGCTGCTTGTAAAAAAATGCACTTTAAACATACCACCCTCTACTACTGGTAAGCCATTATCCAGAAAGCAAGTGACAAAGACTAGAAGAATTGCCTCTGCCAGAATACACGTAGAGAGAGCTATAGAACGGATTAAGAACTTTAAAATACTACAAGGAGTCATTCCTTTGACACTGAAGCCAGTAATTGACCAGATTGTTGTTGTTTGTGCTGCTTTGTGTAACATGTATCCAAAGTTAGCTAAATAAGCCAAATGGATGAGTTTCATTAGAAGCAGGTTTGTAATTCTATTCTTTAAATTAGACATACCATCTTAAAGATTAGTCTGGACTCTTCTAACTCCTATTTTATGCAGTACTGTACATTTTGTGCTTGAGAGCATTAAGCAACACCTGAGAATTCTAATGCTACATATTAACGTAGAACAGTAAAGTACAGGCAACATTGTTAACAACTAATGCATAACCCGAGATCATTGACCTGGACCCTGCTCAGTGCTGTGGGCAGGGTACTACCCAGGACTGGGGTGAGGTGGGGTGGTCCCTAGTTCTGATTTTATAAGGTTGGCAGGTATACAAGAGTTATTGATACCCCTGAACATACAGGTATCAACTAGTAATCCTCATTAAGTTAAATACAAGAGGCTACAATTAGCCTAAACCCGGGCTTGCAAAAAACAGTATTGTATCCCTAACTTAGTGCTAAACAAAAGAATAGAGGGAAGTCTGTCTTTCTTACATCGGACGCATTGTGTTTAGCTTGTGTTGGAGTCTATTTCTTTAGACCCCTATCAACATATATTCCTCTAAAATACAGCTCAACCATTGAGCACAATAATTATAACACTTGTAAAAAATATTTCTAAAAGAACAAGAAAAAGAGAAACAGAAACAGAAAAAATAAAGCCCGTGATATATACCACTAAAGGACATCGAACCTGGGTTAGCTGCGTCACAGGCAGGAACAATGACCTTTAGGCCACAGAGGTTTATCGTTATGCAAGATGATAAAAATAGTGTATTGATTCCAAAAAAAAACACTAAGCACAGTTGTTTTCGCTTCGATGGATAATTGTTTGAGAAAGGAAACGCTTATCAAACGATGTTGGATTTTTTCGCATAAATGTGAATGGAGTCTCGGTGAAATGTGAGTAGAAAATTAATTAGCAGAGTGAAACTGTTTACAAATACGTCAATCCAGGGTCATTTGAAACACAAGAAAGGAACGTTTCTGGACAGTTTCAAGGGACGCTAGTACATTTGTAAAATATAATCGCTTATCATTCAAAAATTAAAGTCCAGAAATTGAGATATTGTGGCAAAATAGTAAATAACCTACCTGTCTCAGGGGTGTGTGATATCCCGTACTTGAGTTATTCAACAAAATGTACATCTCAATGGAGCGGATACGGGAACACGGCAGTCCATCTGGAGTTAAATTTTGGTCATGTTAAAAGCTTTCTTCTCGCTGTTGAACTTGCAAACATTCGTATAGACACTTGTCTTAACATATTAGTTGTTCAGACTTCTAAAACACAAGGTGAATCGACGTTTTCCGATACGTGACAACAGGCATCATTCTTGCTGTTGATATGAGATTTACACTTCCGAATCACTCGGCCGTGAAAGGTCAAACTCCCTTTGTCTGTAGTCTCTAATTTTTGGCGCTCCCCTCGCGTCGCGTCTCCTCGCAACTTCGCGCGCGCACGTGCCCCCACAATCCGTCGCCAAAATTAGAGACTACTCGCTGTCTACTGAAGCAGACACGGGGAAACACGGCAGTCCATCTGCCTTTAAGTTTACTCATGTTAAAAACTTTCTTCTCGCCGTTGAACTTCCAAACATTGGCATAGACACTTCTCTTAACATATTGTTTGTTCAGACTTCTAAAGCCACAAGATGAATCGACATTTTCCCATACGTGACAACACGCATCACTGTTGTTAAAAATAGCTAGCGCTTGCGCAGAAACGCCGGAAGTGCCATTTGTGGATGATACTCGACGACGAAAAAGAAGAACCGTCGGTAGTTTAAGACCCGGGCGCCGCGCGAGACGCGCGCAGCCCGGGTAACAAGACATTTCTTTCACCAAATGTGGCACAACAAAAGCCAAATAAAAGTTCTTCAACTTTAAAGTCATTGTGTCAGAAAGCTTCGAGTCAAATTGAACCAAGACACTTTCAACCCCTAGATCAGTGTATAGAACCAAAACACCAGTTGGCAATTGAGTAGCAATCATTTCCATTTGCATTTGATAAAACCACTTTGTTTCCTTTCTAAGGACTAATTTTCCAGCATTGTCTATGTCAAAATAGCCTTTCATTGCTAGGGCTGCTTCCTTGGGCTTTTGATTTCTGTGTGCCCATAGACATTTCACTTCCACCACTTTGGCTGTATTGCAACAGCTGCATGTCATAATTCCATCTGGACTTGCTCCTAAAAACACACAACTTTCGAAAATGTGTAGTCCAGTCTCCTTAACTACAAGACCTCTATGTAATTTTTTATTTTCCTTGATGAAAAGTCGAATGGCTTTGTGCTCATTATTCTTCTCATACTCTATTGGAGCAGGCATGTTCTCCCACTGAGAACTTTCTTTTCCCACTATAGTATCAAGTAAGTTTTTGGGATCTGTGCTTTCTCGTCGATGACACACTGTGTATGCAATAGACCCTGTAATTCTAGCCACCCTGTGTTTAAACCATATGGGGTTGTTGGACTGACCAATTGTAGACCTAGTTATTTCTTCCCGCTCCTCTTCCTTATATTGCATTGATGACAGCAAAGAAGCTAAGTCTTCAGGGCTATTAACAGCTCTGTCCTCAACTAATTCCTTTATTGTCAGAGATGTACAAGTGCTCACTGTAACTTCAGCCAACAAATTAGCATCATCCTCTGGTGGTATGGTGTCAAGGGAAACTGGCATGTTAACCCCTAGCACATCCAGGCCTACTGCATCTGGACAGTTTTTGTGAAGTATTTCATGCAACTGGATCTGTCGGAGCTGGGATGTGCCCTTTGCCCATTCTGGACGAGGGTCAAACATGGAATGGTCAATGGGAGGGTCAGTAGTACTAGCCTTTTTGTCTAGCCTCATTTTCTTAACTGGCACAGCACCTTGGGCCTTCTTAGCTGGCTGAGTCCACACACACTTCTGATCAGTGCAAGAAGGTTGTTGCCCCAGTTTCCTTGTCTGTAGTGTTCTATCTACCTCAAATAGTCCAGCAGCTACATGGCGACACCCTCCATCTGCCCTAACATTAATAAATGGTGCACTAGATTTAATTAAGGAACCGCATGAGTCAATTAAAACATTTTTTCATTGCTCCCAAACAATGGAATTTTTGTTATTACGGCTCTTCTATGCAAATAAAAACCATGTTATCTTTTACAATTTGGTTGCCAAATACTTACCCTCCATAGCAATGACAAAAGCCTGATATAATTTCGCCATTGTTCGTTATGATCGTCCAGCAATCATAACAGTCCTTGCCATTCCATGTTTTTTTCCTTTCAGTGGGTTGAACTTGAAATTTGAAATAGCTGCACTGATCAGTTTTTTGAAACAGTAGACTTCTGACATGTCCATCTATCATGAGTTTATAACCGTCAAGTCCTTTGTAGGACTTGAGATTTTCATGATCATAACCCGGTTTATGGACAAAATAATTGTAGATGTCGGCGTATGAGAGATCGGGCGAATCGTCCAAACATTTTGTCCATCCAGCCGACAGTTTCGTGATCAGAGGTATGTTGTGACCATCGAACCTGTGCTTCTCTAGGATAACGTCATCAACGTTCTCTTCGTCTCGGCTTGGCATTTCTAGCTTCAGTCTCCAAGTTTCGTATGAAAGTTCTACTAATTTTTCCTTCACGTATTGCTTCCCCTGAGAGCTACACGGTACACCGTGAGCTGATAAATACGATCGCAGGGCGTCTACCTTTAACTTTTTAAACCATTCTTTGATAAGATCGTTTAAATTATCGATACATTCTGCCGAATCGGGGACACCAGGAGGTACAATCGCGGACATTTTTTTGCTGAATCCAAGCAACATTTGTAAAAAACAAACAGCTAACAGCAACTTGGAATACAAGATTGCGCGTTGCCCGCATAAGCCTCGCATTCGTGCTTGGGCCCGTGATTATACAAAACTGCGGTTTTATTTCGAAAAAGGGCTATTGCAGTTGTCAATCAAAATGCTGTCGTTGGATGGTGGGATTGAATACATGATACAAACATTCCACACTCCCAGGACTGGTTTCAAGCCAAGGCCAATTAAGAGAAATCCAAGAAAAACATTGTGTGGAATAAAAAGCAAAACTCTTGTGCAGTCGCAGACGAAAAAGATAGAGAAAGCGATAAGATAGTTTCACAAGTGAACGAAACAGAAACATATCAGCGAGCCTGGGACTTGACCTGTTACGTAATTGCCGCTGGATGGGGTTGCATTTTCCCGACTGGATTGACTATAATGGGGTTTCATTTTCAACAGAGTTACTAGAATGGAGTCGCACACTTTCGGGATTTGGGGGGTAAATGTACCAGAATATTTGCACTGTAGGGGAAAAGTAAAGTGTCCTCCATTAACGTTAACAAATGTGTCAATTCATTTTAGGATGACCTACTTAAAAGGCTTTATAAGGTAGATGCATAAACAGAAAGTGACTAAGTGGGGATCACGAAAATTACACTTGCCCAAAAGTGACTAAGATGGGGTCTCTAATCGGCCACAGAATAGATTATAACGGGGTAGGGGTTCTGTGAGGCCAGCGGCACATACCCAGCAGAAAATGACCCAAGTAACCCCCCGGGCGTAATTGTTAGCAAATCATTCCCCTTATACCTGGCTATTAATAGACTCATGGCTGTCTCTTTACTTTTAAGGGACAGTGTCCCGCTATTTGGCAAGTTTATAAAAAGCTAGAAGGTGTCTTCGCATCAGTTGAATTCCAAAAATAATGGTTTAGGTTTGTTATTTAAGACTATTTGAAGGTAATGAAACAGTTACCTGTCACCTGTTGCTACGGATGGCAAGGATGGAAATGGATCAGTTGAATTTTTTAAGTTTTGATGCTACATTTCCTCGAGAAAATTATTATGGTTAGCCCTCTCTTTGATATTTTCGTCGTAGCTTTACAGAAGCATTTTGTTTATGAGTAAATCCTCAAAGTAACGATTGTAGCACAGATTGACGTAAAACAGCAAAATCCTCGTGACACTGCCCCTTTAATTTCTATCATACCATCGGGATTTTCATACCTCAGGGATTTTTTTGCAAATGGTGTATAGACATAAACATCTACATCAGTCAACCACCTGTGGAGCGTGGACGACCTTTTTTGTTGAAACTGTTGCCAGATAGGTTTTACACAACTACACTATCTCTGCGGATTTGAATTGTTTTCTTTTTACTCCAAAGCTCAGATTAGACGTTATGATTTCCCTTAGACGATGGTATAAATGACTCTTTTTATAGTTTTGAGTTTGCTGATCCGAATTTAAAGTCCAAGTCAGGCAATATTCGGCTTTGTTTGGAGACAAACTGCACTGCTTTTGCATTATTTTCCATGCACCCCAGTTTGCTCAGCAAAGCAACAAAGTGATTTCCATACAAAAAGCACTGATGTTTTACAGCGGTGATTATATTGCCGTGAACACCTAAAATATGTCTGGAATGTTAATTGTGTTGTAACCAATCACAGGCGAGATCTTCAAACCACAGAAACCACAGGCAACGAACGGTTTCCTATCGGTCACGGAACAAACTATTTTCGTTTTGTTTAACATGTTTAAGGATACAAGCTGTCTTATTAGGAATTTAAAACACCACTGCTCCCCAAGATCAGTGCTGAGGACCGCATTCAGCACATCGTTCCATTTTTGAAAGAAAAATTTTGAAGCCAACGCGACACGACGACGACCGGCTTTCCATGTAACGACATATTACATGAAGACAATAAAAAATGAAAAATCGTGTATTCTTAGAAAAATAAATTTTCAGATATGCATTCAACAATATAAAGCCGTTGGGTTGTAACATACGAGTTTACGGACCTTTACGGAGATTCTTTTTGTAAGAAGAACTGCGATCGGAGATGATCATGTTTTTTTTCTTTTGCGCGCAAAATGTGCTAATAATCGCATCCAAAGGGGACTTAAAATCTTCTTGGCTAAATCCCCTCATAACTAGTTTCCTACAGCATGTAATCCCCCTGATATCAAATGCATAAATGCCTTCAGAGAAAAAGCAAAATTATAGCGGAGCTCCGGCGGAGCACCATACCTATAGAAACCCGTCAACTGCTTTTCTCATGGTAAAAGCGGCTAGCGGTATTGCTCGTGGGCGCGCACGACGACGACGACGACGACGACGACGGTGGAGTTGCCCAATAATTAATAATATCCTAATAATAACCATAATAATCCAACATGGCGGCCATACTCCACCTGACCCAGCTGGGTCCCCAGCTCATCAGCTAGTTTGCAGCGTGCAACTTTGATATAGGACATCCGTGTCATGGCCAATTGACAGCTGTCAAAACAAGGTTTCCGCTGACCAGTATCACGTGGCCATATTGCGGGCTCAAGTTTAGAGCTTATATAGGTCAGCTGTTTTTTTGAATTTGACCGCTGACCACGTACTTGTTTTAGATTAGATCGCAGGCTCAAACCAGGTTAATTTAACCAAAACGAGGCACCTAAACCAAAACGAGGCTTAATTTTCCGCGCGCTTTCTGCGGCTCGTAATTTCACAGTCAGTTGGTTTCTTCATTTTGACCAAAACAACTTCACCTTCTTCGAAGTTTGCGAAGTTTGCCTTTTAATTCGCGTAAAAGGCATAAAAATCAATAACTAATTAACAGATACTCCAGAAGGTGAATTTTCAAGTGATAAAAAGGATAGCAAAACATTTGCCTCAGGAAACGCTTAAAACTTGGCTCGACTTGCATAATCGACGCCCGGATTGTGTGGTTGAAAAACAAAATGATTCAAGGCTTCAAGGACTTTCACTTTACCGCGGCACCTCGCAGCTCACCAAGAAAGGTCACTTAACAGTTCACCGGCATTAATGGGAGGAACGAGTAGCTCAAAGTTAGTGGAAGAAGTTCTTTCTTTGGACAAACCGTTTGCTATTTTTCCAGATGCGTGTTTTAACTCAAGTGGATTCGTATTTTCAACCTCTACAACACAGGTGACTGAATTAAATGAATTTAAGCTTAACATTAAATGGTTTAATCGTTCTTATTTTTGTTCAGGAAAGCAATTTGTATTTTTCTCTCGACTGGATATAAATAACAATCATCTCTACTCGTTTTGCAAGCAAAGAAGTAGTTGAATTGTTTGTTTGTTTTGTTGTTTTCATGCAAGCGAACGAGTGTTTTCACTCCGCTTGGCTGACTGTTTTCTGTGTTTTTCGACGTCGGTGCCTCAACAGCATTAAAAAAACTTTTGCCCCTAACTTATTAACAAGTAATCGCAATGAGTCCTCGTAAAATTAAGCATTAAGCCCAGGCTAAACGATCAAACACTTCATTCAACATCGTGTTGGAAGATAATTTAAAACGGCTTTCTATGTTTGATCCAGATGAAACATTTTCATCCAACATTTCGCTCTACGAACAAATGTTTGATCGTTTAGCCAACCCAACCAAGAAAGTGCACAGTCAGTAAAAAGCAAACCAAATGAAGAACGTGAAAATTTCAGCGATAACACGCAAAAAGTGTCCTGTGTACTCGCTTTGTCTTGTGTTTGGTCAAATATTGTTTGTTTTCCTGCTAGCAGAGGTTTCTCGCCCAAGGAAATTTGTTTATCGGCTAGTCACCCAACGTTATGTTTGTCAAACACAATATTCAGGAAAATGTTTGATCGTGTAGCGGGGGCTTTAGTATTACTTGTGTTTTGAGCAAAGAAGACAATTTCAGCAACTTCTGAAAACACAAATAATATCAATTCTTAATTTTTCTCGGCCCAATGCGATTACCAATCCAACCATCGGTTTGTTTTCCTTTTTCTCTTTTCTCCGATATTTAAGCTTATGTCAAAATTGCATAACAATTTTTATTAACTTGCTACGAAATTGTCACTTGTCTATTTTCCCTACCTTCTCCAAAGAAACCTACAAACCTACGCATCGTCAGTGAATTTGTTTTCTTGTAATGTTTTGTTATTCTGTGGTTTGTGATACTCTACGGACCGTTATGTAAAAACTTAATTTTTCTGGATTTACCTAAAACACGGAATCCGGAATCCGGAATCCGGAATCCGGAATCCGGAATCCGGTATCCGGAATCCGGAATCCGGAATACGGAATGTACAGAAGTTTGGTAAAACATTTTGACAAAGGTTGAAGTCACTTGGGTAATAATATGGTCAACAAATTATATGATGACTGAGCCTGAGTTTTGCAGCAATCAAGCAATCAAGCAATCAATCAATCTAGGGCAGCATTTTAATACTTTGGTTTTGCTTTTAATAAACCGCCTGATTCCTTTAAAGCACACAGCTTTCAATCACACTTCAACGATACTAATCAATGCTTTGTGCATTTTGAACATTTTGAATTAAATCATTTTAATTAAAAGCACCTTTTCTTATTCTTTTTGTCGATGAATAGTGTTAGGCCTGTCCACAAGTTGACGGCAACTTTTTGAACAACTTTCGATTTTCGATCAACCTTTTTTGATTTCGAGCAACTTTTTTTCCGTTTTCAATGTTTTGTTATTGATTTCAGCTAGATCTTTATAAAACAAGAGCTATTTTAAACGCTTCGTGACCAAAAAGCAGAGAAAAATCACTTTGCATATCTTGACTTAATTGCGCGTGGGAACGCTTACGCCTGATTGGTCATTGTCTGTTGCTCCATGCTGGAATGTTTGGGAACTGTATCGGCGCGTACATTTCAGGTTGTCGAGTGGCCGTCGATAAAACGTGGAACATGGGACATTCTGGAACATCCCGGTACATTCAGGAACATCTCCAAAAGACGAAGAAAGATCACTTTAAAAAAAACTTTTAAATATACAGAAAAAAAGAAACTAACACGAAATAAATATAATCCGAGAGATTAATTGGAGAAAAAAAGAAGACAAAAAAATATTTATTTCAAAAAAACAAAACAAAAAGAAAAGACGTTTATAAATGCCCCACCTGGAAATGATAGCTATGGGGGCTGGGTGAGGATTGTTTTAGCGCTTTCGTTTGCTTACAACATTTTCACCCTCATACAGTTGTACCGTCTTCAGTCATTGCTCTTTTTTTCGAAAAAACCTAAGTCAGTATGGTGCCCAATATACCTTGAAACTTTTATATAGGAACCTTGAGCACGCAAAATCCGCTGCTCTCCACTTCTGATTGGTTAAGGATATCTACAACAACTGAGGACTTGGTCAGGCCTACTTTTACAGTAGGCGATAAACGTGGTTAATCTGCTCCAAGAAAGATTTTCTTCCCAATAGCAATGCTTCTCACTCCGTTTTTGCAGCGATGGCTGCACTGCATGGGCCTGTTTGTTTCTTAAGGTTAAACTAGTGTAAAATCTCGCGGATCAGCTCTTTAAGTTGCATTTAATGATCCTGCATACGGTCTTTCTTAATAGTTATCCTTATATCCCTCCACATCGACTCAACTGGAAAGAACAAACCAAGTCCCAGACTAAGACTTCACTCCTGTCACCTACCTCCTCCTGTAAGACATCTATCGTCTTCATGGTCAGTGCTTATAGCTTAAGATCTACGATTGCACCTGTCCTTTCTATTCCGAGAGAGTCGGGAACTTTTCAGCACTCGGCAGCAACTACTTTTAATAAGCTCCCTGTAGCTATTAGAAACATAACTGAGTATAACTCCTTTTGTCGTAGTGTGAAGAGACATTTTTTATCTTTATTTATTAATTATTATTATTATTATTATTATTATTATTATTATTATTATTATTATTATTATTATTATTATTATTCGGTTCTTTTAACCCTCTTATTAATTATTAATTCCAGTTTCTAGATTCCGTAAGCTTACTTGTCAACTTTCTTC
The DNA here is from genome assembly GCA_016490735.1 of Pachyseris speciosa. NCBI lineage: Eukaryota > Metazoa > Cnidaria > Anthozoa > Scleractinia > Pachyseridae > Pachyseris > Pachyseris speciosa. The sequence goes on along the minus strand of JAEMWC010000107.1, from coordinate 71,571 downwards.
ACCCTTTCCAAGAATCTTCGAACAAACATAGGCGTCGTGTTGTTTTGGAACGTTTTAATGTTTTGAGGTTTTTGAACCGCGGTCAATTCCTGTTGACTGCTCTAAACACAAAATATTGGCGCAAGGAAAGCCATGCGAAGTTGCTCAATACCAGTACATAAAATAATAACCATGGAGCTCCGCTTTTAGGCTTGGCTAAATCTATATATTATTTTGGAAGGAATACCGAAAATTGGGCTGTTTACTTTGCGCGATGTGTCAATCATTCCATATGTGTTGAATTTTGGTCGGTGGTTTTCCAGTTTGCGATCTTGCGATCAAGGAACTTCTGCCGGCACCGTGCAGTAGTTCGAAGGTTCAATCGTTAGCACACATAAATCCAATCCCCTTGTTCTACAAAAAAATATTAGCGAGGATTATGTTATCAGAAACGAAAACATCGACAAGAACAACTCTCGAATTTCAACTTTATTATTAGCTACCAAAAAAAGAATAATAAATTACCAAAATAGTAAATCTCCCTGACCTAACAAAAAAGTGTTAACGCTTGCTGCAATAGCCGCGAAGCGATGGGAATCAGAAAATTCTAGCGGCTTACCTTGCAACATTGTAACTTGCGATCAGGCGTAACTACCGATTTCGATCATTACAAAAAGTTTGAAAATTCGCACGCCAAACCGTCGCGTGCGTCGGCCCGGCACTTCGGCTTTGTAATTTATTTCAAAATCGTTCAAACCTGTATTCTTCGCTATTATAGCACACACTGTAAACAAATAGGAAGGAAAAGCAATTGTTTACTTGTAAAGAGACTGAATGTTAAAACAAAACGAAAATAATTTGTTCCGTGACAGATAGGAAACCGTTCGTTGCCTGTGGTTTCTGTGGTGTGAAGATCTCGCCTGTGATTGGTTACAACACAATAAACATTCCAGACATATTTTAGGTGTTCACGGCAATATAATCACCGCTGTAATGATGATATGACCGATGTAGATTTTTTGCTGTTGTGTCAACAAATCAGTGCTGGAGAACGACAAGTGTTTATCGGAGATTAGATTTCGGAAACAAGGTATCACATTTTTAGCCGAGGTAATGTAATAAAATAAAATAAAAATCACCAATATATTACCTAGAAGTAGCGACTAGATTGACATGAACTCAATTGAAATGTTCTGCAGCGGAGGCCGGGGTTTATGTTGATTTCATTCTTTGTATTCGTTTCAAAAGTCTGATAACAAATCAAAACCAATTATTTACTCTCCGTTACTAAAAAGATCAAAACTGTCCGTTATAAGCAGGTCTTCGTAGAGCAGGGTTCCACTGTATTTTTGCAAAGAAATGTATACCATAATGGGGGGATTTAAAATAATAATTGCTAGGTATGTATTTTCTGTTTTACGCACATGAGAGGCGATTCTGTAGGTTCCGCTGGTTCTGTGAATTAGACATGCCGGCATGCATGGGTAACACTAATCTGTGGAACTGCAGACCGCGGAAGCTGTGGAAGCTGCGGAACCGCCGGAACCTGTGGAACCTATATTTTTTTGTAATAAAATTAAAAAAATAATAAAAATAGTAATAATAAAAATGTCTACGAGTGGTTTAGTTCTTAAAAACAACAGAGAAAGAAAAACAAATAAAAATAAAAAGGGAGAAGGTGAACAAAAAAGATAGCGTACAACAAGGGGGTATTTTTTGTCGGTCACCCATCCAAGTTCTAACCCGGCCGGATTGGGCTTAACTTCGGCGATCGGACGACGAGCACGCTTTCCTTGTGGTATCACACGCAGACCATACAAAGTATAAATGGTTCGCGTAAGTTGAAAAAAGCGAAATGATAAGCGAGAAATTACTACAAATTCTAAAATTCACACAAACAAACATTAGCAACAAGTGTTCCGTTTAAGTTTCCGGTCAATTTCTTATTTCCGGTATCATAGTCACGTGGTACTGTAGTGCCACCAAAATGGCCGAATGGCGCTTCCATCTCAATGCTGGGTAAGTACAACAGTCGTTTGCTGAGTAACATCGGTTGCATTTCACAAATAGACTGAATGCCTCTGACCTTGCTTGAAACAGGATGAAGAAGTCCAAGCCTGAAGTGATTGATCTAACCAAGGAAAGGTAGGGAACTTGAGCTTTGCTTCAAGTCACGCACATGGCATGTGAATTGTTGACAGCATCTTCAGCTATTTATGTTCAAAAGTGATGTGGCAATGTCAAGCCTAGAGAAAATTAACAGGTTAGGAAAGACCTTTTATCAGTTTGACCCCAGTATGTATGTGTAATCAGTTTTGGTTTCACCCTTGATGTGTTACCCTTGTTACTCGTACAAAGCCTGGATTTAAATCGTGTTGATTTATCTCCGTCTCAGTTTTCGACTACAATATGACCGACTTGTTGCTAATGTTTGTTTGTGTGAATTCTAGAATTTCTAGTAATTTCTCGCTTATCATTTCGCTTTCTTCAACTTACGCGAACCATTTATACTTTGTATTGTCTGCGTGTGATACCACAAGGAAAGCGTCCTCGTCTTCCGATCGCCGAAGTTAAGCCCAATCCGGCCGGGTTAGAACTTGGATGGGTGACCGACAAAAAATACCCCTTGTTGTACGCTATCTTTTTTGTTTGCCTTCTCCCTTTTTATTTTTCTTTTCTTTTTTTTTCTTTCTCTGTTGTTTTTAAGAACTAAACCACTCGTAGACATTTTTATTATTACTATTTTTATATTTTTTTTAATTTTATTACAAAAAATATAGGTTCCACAGGTTCCGGCGGTTCCGCAGGTTCCTCAGGTTCCGCGGTCTGCAGTTCCACGGATTAGTGTTACCCGGCATGCATGTCAGTTTCCATATCTTTACATCTAGGAATTTGAACTGAAAACTACGATATGATAGAGAGGTTTGGACGTTGGTTTTGAGCAACATAGACTAGTTATTTTTCTCGGCCAAGTTTAGTGTAAATTAAAAGCTTTAGTATGTCTTACTTCGAATGCGAAAAAGTAATGTTAGAGAGAACTATCGATAAACAGTGCGAGACTCGCAAATCATTTCTAATTTCGGAGGCATCGGCGCCTGCTTTTTGTTTTGAAACAGCCGATTGATGAAATTGTTTAAGCTTATAGTTTGGGGGAACAAAATCAGGCAACAACTCGATGATTCTTTTCCTTGGTATCTTAAGGTATCAATAACTATTAAAAATATCAATGTGGGGGCAAAAATAAAGCTAAAATATGTGAAATGCTACTCACGTTTTCACGCAACGCCAAACTAAGCTTCCTCACGTCGGGCCCCGAAGCAAAACGTCAAAATATTTCGCGCCAGACATGCGTAATGCGATATTTGGGTTTTCCCTCACAGTCTCACGTCCCCGTTGCCGTTCCCGTTGTCGATGCTTAAAGTCCCTAATGATCTATTGTTTACGTCCCCAACATGGGGCGATGACGTAACGTGAAAGCCACCTATAGAACATTGGGTTATAACATGCGTTTCCCTGGTTTTACAGGGATTTGATCCATGCCAGAGAGCAGAATATATATATTTTTTCTCAGCTGTACTGAAATAAAATAATGCTGATGAAAAAATTTCAGCATATTCAAGCTTAATTAATTATGGTTAATTAATTTTTTACACCTTTATTTTCATTTGTGTGTTCCAATCAACATCAGAGTACATTTTTTTGTACCTTTGTACTACAGAGTCAAATCAAAGCTAGTGCTTTCGCATATGGAAAATCTCTTTTTGATCGAGAAGCTATTATGCATGATTGTAACAATAATATCTCAAAATAAATTAAAGAAGAAGTTATTTCAATCCCCTGTATTGGTTCCCGGTATAATTTGTTCTCCCATAAGGTTACTCTACGTCACAAATAATTTCAGACTTGGAAGCCATTGATGTAAGTAAAATAGTACAGTCGATGAAGGGTCTCGTGACCTCTCCACTTATGTCCCGGATTGCACGCAGCTGCGAAATTTGCGATTTTTCATGTCCTTGCGAAACTTGCGAAAAATCGCAAGGTTGACGATTTTTCGCGTTACTTGCGATTTTTCGCAGTTCCTTTTCATGTTAATGATAAGTCGAAAGACAGTTGCGTAAAAACTTAAAACTGCGATTTTTGCAAAAATTGCGGAAAAAAATCGCAATTCAGGTTGATGATTTTTCGCATTACTTGCTACATTTTTTACAATTCTTTGTCACGTTAATGATAAGTCGAAAGCCAGTAACGTAAAAACTGCGATTTTTGCGAAAATTGCGAAAACTTGCAAGGTTGACGAATTTTCGCATTACTTGCGATTTTTCGCAGATCATTGTCACGTTAATGATTATTCGAAAGTCAGTTGCCCTCTCAACCTCCTAATCTATTGCTTTTCACCGACTAGACGAATTTTCCATTTTTTCGAAAATTTCGCAGCTGCGTGCAAACCTGGAGATATGTGATCTGACCAGGACGGTGTTATCAGCTTCCACCGTACGGGGTAGTGCCGATGTCCTACCCACAGTAGTATTTAAGAATTGGAACGCTTGCAAACATAGACGTCACAGGTGCCGCAACAAGAAGTAAACTTTTCTTATGATGCATTTTTACGTCATCAACTCTAATCAGACGTGTCAAATGATCCGTGAAACGTCCGGGACTTTAACGTTCTCATTGTTTACGGCACCTTTTGGACCACCCCTCATGGTTTACGACATCTTTAATTATCATTCGTCTTGTTTCCTCTTCTTTGTTACTCCGAACGACCAAATAAAACAATATCTTCAAACTTAATAAAGTAAAAAAGGATAGGAATAATTTGGATCGTGTCAGGAAGAAATCCTGTGCTTTTCTCGGGAATGCGTGCTGCTGTTGTTTCGCAATATTTGGAAGCTTATGTGACAATTGCTTTCGACTTTGATTCGTCAGTTCCGTTTCACAAATCGTCTCTGGTCAAAAGTCCCAAACCACAGAATGCGAGCTTTGGTGTTGATATTATGAGTTTCTAGAGGGTTTTCATGTGACGTCATAAAAAACAAAAATTTAAAAGTAAACAATCCCAGACTTTTGCAATTTTATCTTCATCACGTAAGAGACATTTCAGAAATATATCTGCTTGCATGTTTTTAGCTCGGTAGCTTGCTTTGGTTTGAAAATAGAGCAGTTTGAAGGATGTCTGCTCACAAGGATGTCACTTACATGAAAACATCTATTCACCGTGTGTTTTTGAGGTTTGAAAAGCGTTTATATGTGAATGTTTGAAAGCTCGACAGAGAGAACAAAGCCTTAGAGATAGCTAAAGTAAGAAACATATGTTTTAACTCGTTTCCAGCCGTCATTTTGGTGTCCCATAGAGGGACGCAGAGATGGCGTTTTCATACAAAACACTATAATTTTGAGTGGTACATTTTGCCGAATAACTCGAGTACGGGATATCGTACGGCCCTGAGACTTTGATATGTTGTTATTTATTACTCTTCTATAATGCCACAATTCTTGATTTTATCTATTGACTGGCTGATGATTTAATATTTTTACCTGCGTGACTGAAAACGCTCTATAAAATGTATATGGAAAAATATAATTTTTCTCAAAGGATTACAGTTTAGTTTAGGGAAAAAGGAAATATTGAAGAATTAATGAAGGTTTAAAATTGGAATTTGAAGTTGGAAATAAGTAGACGGACACCAAACAGTTCCCCATCAACCTGGAATGCCCTTATGAGGTATCAACTGTTTGGTGGTGTTTCAAAACATTTGTTTTTTTTACATTTTAATCCCTTCTTAAAACTCCTTAAACCAAATTTCACTTCAGTTCGCTTAGAACCCCACCTTAAAAGTGATACACCGTGATGTTTTGCCTCGGTTCGGTTTTCGGTTTAGAATTCCAGAGTACGGCGCTGTTTTCTAGAAATTGACTGGTACGTTAAACGACGAAAAAGTTAGTTATGGTTTAGATAAAAAAAAAGTTATAATCTGCTGTCGATTGAGTAATATATCATGGGTCGAGTGGCTCCGAATCGGATTAAATTTTATTTCCATTTGATATTTTTCTCAAACTTGTTCTATCGAATTTGTTACTACATTAACATGAAAACTAAGAAAAAAGTGTAGTTGCTGAAGTTAGTCGAGTTGAGATTGAGATTGAAAGTTGGTTCCTCGCTTTCACAATTTTGATTCAACATTTTCTAATCGTCATGTTTATAGTCTCGAAAAATATCGTATCGTCATCGTGTATCGTGATACCCATCACACTGTGCAGTTCGTGTATCGTTGCACTCCTGGGCGGAGTACACTCTAATTGAAAAGGAAAACTGACTGGCAACCACAAGAACGGTTATTGACTTTAAAAATTGGAAACCCACCAGTCTTTTCAAGCCTCTTAAAGCATCTGGTAGCCTTGTCTATCTTATTCTTAGTAGCTAGAAAACGAACTTGGCGTTGAAACGGCCACAATCTTTGAGTTCAGAGTTCTAAGGATGGCGAATAGTAAATCTGAGACTTTGCGACACGGTGAGCGAGACGACGTTGCCAAAAAATCGAGACAGTAAGAAACGTGAAATTTGACAAAAATTCTGCGAGAAACGTCTTTTTTGAAAAACCATTCTCCACCCCTAGTTCTGTATGCAAACGGGTTTTCGAAAATTACTCTTGCTTTGCCGTTATTAAATCTTTGGTAAACCACTGTTGTTACTTTTGATGAGATCGAGAATGCAGATTATGACCAAATAAAATTATGACCAAAATGGGCTGGGAACCTCTCTATTATAGAAGACGGACACACATTTTAAGATTGGTTAACTCTTTCCCTACCGGTCGATTTGGTCGCCTTTTTTGCAATTTTCGGAGGGTAAGAGGTCAAATCGACCTGGCTACTCCATATAAGGGTTATCACGGCGATTTCGCTGGTCCACAACACCGAAGGCTCTATCTTTGTTGTCACGCTTGTCACGCTAGCTGTCGTTTTATTTCTAAACGAACACTGCAGCTACAATTCGTTGCTTAATTGATTTATAAGTGTGTTTTTCGAGCCATTTTCAACCTCAGAAGCCCCCTACCTGGCATCATAAAGCTGGGTTGATGGGTAGAGGCAATCCTTTGAAAGAAAACAGAGTGAGAAGCAATTTCACATCGAAGTGGACCGCTCAACGTATTCGAGCGAGTGATGGCAATCCACGGAGTGAAGTTGTGTCTTTAGTCGTTTTGTGAGCGGATTCCGAAACCTGGCATGGCAATTTTGGCGAGTTTTGACTTGTAAATAATGCAATCGGTGAAATATTTTGCAAGCAGGACCGGGTGGCTCGACACGGTTCTAAAAACTATGTGAAATGGCAGTCTTCCATGCCGCTGTGAGGCAAGAGTATCCCAGAATTCCTTTGGGTCACAAACGTGAAAATTACAGACAGTGAGAGTAGCTGAAATCAAACAACGTTATCGGGGTTGGGCTAAAGGAGTGAGCAGGTAAATGTTGAACAGGTTGCAAGAAGTGGAGTCAAAGTTTGCTGCCAATAGAAACTTTTAACTTCAAGAGGAATTTTTGTCTTGAAAACTTCAAGACAAAGTTGCGTGAATTTTGCTGTTGTCCGAGGGCGATTTTGGTTTTCAAAGAGAATAAACAGTCATATCAAGTGAAAATTGGGAGTTTCGGTCAGTTTCCAGGGAGATGAAATCTGAAAAACTTATCATTTTGCAATAAAAATGCTTCATTTCGACCATAGTCCGGGATTTATGAAAGTTACAGGTCTCAAAGCCATCCTTACCACAGGAACGATATTTGGTAAGCTTGAAGACAAAGGGTTAGTGAGTGCATTGCAAAGAGAGTTCCCAGATACCTTTCTAATTCTTTTAATGTAAGAAACTGTGACATTCACCGCCACAAAACTAGAAACAGTAATGACCTTATTTTAGAAAAAGTTAACTTAGAATGCACCAAGCGCGCTTTTTTCAGCAAAGGTACAAAAATTTTAATAATTCTCAGAATTCATAACTGTTAATTGTCTTTTTAATGCACTAGGTTATATTATTGTAATTGTTTTTATACATATTTGTATTCTTTTGTTTTTCTACAGGACCTGCATTGATAGCAGTTTTTCTTATATAAATATGTTTAAATTATTCAAGTTATTATTATTTTCGTTTTTAAATAGTTTTTGTACTAAACTCAAACAACTGCAGTGAAACATTATTATTTGATACAGAGCGGCAAACAGTATTATGTGTTTGAGTGTATATTTGTTTAAACACAAAGCAACTGAGCGTCATAAAGTGGATTTCGTAAGAGAGAATAAGAGGGACTAATTACAAAATCTCACGTCCCAAAGGGGAGGGGGGCTTATTGCAAAAACCGACTTCCAAACGAGGGGCGTATTAGAGAGAGAGAGGGGGGGGTTAATAGAGACGGGGGGGAGGCTTAATAAAGCTTTTACGGTAATTGATCAAGTCAGAAGGGCAGTTTTGTTGACTGCCAGACCAGCAACGTTGAAACTTGCGATGAATGAACTTTTTGTCATCAAAGCCGTCCTCACTTCTTAAAAAGATTTCCTGTGGTAATTTGTACACGAAAACCGGTAAATCCAGTGTTATCTCTCTGGGGTCATTGAAGGCGACTGCGAATTGTAATTTATTAATCGTAAGTTCTTGACACTACGAATCTTGACGTCCGACAAAATTGTTTCACGAGGTCACTTGTTCATAAATTTGTGGGTGCACCCAACGTTGAAAGATATTCGAGCTAACAAAGGCCGTTTCATCGGAGGTCCGATATCAATTGTATAATTTTTCTATAAAGATTTAGACAAATATTTGACAGTTTTCGGATGGTTTCTATTTTAACTGTCCAATTAAAATATTGAATCCGAGGGCCATGAGAAGTAGAGAGTCACTTACTTGAAAGTGCAAGTAAAAAACACTCCTTGTACTTTGGCCGGGTTGATTGGGCTAAAATCTGCTCATCAAGAGAAATCGAATCTGTTTGATAAGCATCCACACTGAATTGCTGCTTCGGCCCCTGAGAAACGCTTTACATGTATTCGTGTATAAATGGGCATGGCTGTTGTGACGTCAACGTTTTGTAGTTGTAATGTCAAGGTTCCGTTTCCGCCGCCCAGACCTAAAAATACCATGCCGGCTTTTTCAAAACGTTTCTCCTCTGGAAAACTTTTGCTAAAAGCTCCATTTTCGGTGGTGTAAAAGGCTGTTTTTGTGTAAACGGAAGGCCAAATCGGATCTAGAAAAAAGTTGCGTTTTTAAATTTATCCGGATTGGAGTGGACAGGGCTTTAGTTGTCATTCTTTTTATAGGTTTAGTGTAATCGAAGCTATAGTACTTTAGCAAATATCTTGTAATACCTTAATTTACCGCCGACCGGTTAGCTCAGTGGTAGAGCACCGGATTAGCGTGCGGGAGGTCGCGGGTTCAAACCCCGGCCGGACCAACACTCAGGGTCTTTAAATAATTGAGGAGAATAAGTGCTGCCTTTGTAATAACATCTGCAAATGGTTAGACTTTCTAGTCTTCTCGGATAAGGACGATAAACCGTAGGTCCCGTCTCACAAGACTTGTACCTAATAATCTGTGGGACGTTAAAGTTGAGTTTTTAAATTGGGTCGACGGTAACCGCCGACCGGTTAGCTCGGTGGTAGGGCACCGGACTACCGTGCGGGAGGTCGCGGGTTCAAACCCCGTCCGGACCAACACTCAGGGTCTTAAGATAATTGAGGAGAAAGTGCTGCCTGTGTAATGACATCTACAAACGGGTAGACTTTCTAGTCTTCTCGGATAAGGACGATAAACCGTAGGCCCCGTCTCACAACTCTTCATAATTCTCTGATTCTGTGGGACGTAAAAGAACCACTAGGGAAATAACAAAACTCTGGCAGTGACCACCCCTAGTGTCTGTCTTAATCTGATATTGACATTACGGGGGCATTCATAAATCATAAATCAACTTCATTAATAGGCTAGTTTCGAATTGTGGGAGAACAAAAGAACAGAGTCGAGGTTGAGGGGAATAATTTGCATTTTCCTTTGTTTTTGACAAAAGAAAATGCAAATTATTCCCCTGAACCTCGACTCTGTTCTTTTGTTCTCCACAATTCGAAACTAGCCTATTGTAAACTGCGTTATAAGCAGTCTGAGAAAGTCCCCCGGCCAGCGTTGTAACGGGCATTTGAATATTGCACATAAAATGCGCAATAGAAATGTGATATTATTATTATTATTATTATTATTATTATTATTATTATTATTATTATTATTATTATTATTATTATTATTATTATTATTAAAGAACCCACACACTGTTCGATAAGAGTAGGTGACGTAGTTCCGGGTGTAGTTGTCTATCTCTACCCTTCATCTGTCATGTGTGGGTTGGGTGGGTGGGTGGGTGAGATCAAATATGGACTGATAGCGGCAACCAGAGGCGCCTTTACAGACTGACGTCCGATCTCACCCTAGAAAAGCGTTGTAAACTATCCCTCAAAAGCCCCGACGGGGAGAGGATGAGTAAGTATGTAATTTTCAATGCTCAGAATAAAGTCATTGTCAACGACTACACCTAGAACACAACAAAAGGTTTGGAGGCAAGCTCGATAGTGATTGTAAGGAACCAAGTGCATCACAATAAGTTGAATATGATTTCTGGACAAATTGAAGTCGAATTTTTGGTAGCACAGTTTGACTACCGGAAAAATCGATATCCAAATGAGTTGTAACGATACTCGCGTCCAGTTATTTTTCCACTGATACTCGCTAGAGCGCATGCGCTTTGATCTTCCCCGTAGATTTGCCCTTGTTAGATGGTTCATGGTGTTTCAAGGCATGGAACATTGTAAAACTTGAAAAAGAGTCTTTTTTTTTCTCTTGTTGCGTGACTATTTCATGGGCTCCTGGTATTGACTGTGCAAATTTTGGCATGGCCATCATTTGAAATTACGGTTACGAAACCACGCAAAACTACCAGTATAACTTATTTTAAATAGTCTTACTGAGGGATGACCGGTTGGGTGTCCTAGAACTTTATCAAGGTTAAAGGAATGCACAAAGTTTGCCTTTAATTGAACGGTCTTGAATTTATGACTTGTTATAATCTAGCAATAAATTTCCCCAAGCGCTGTTTGGAGATACCAGAATGACAAGATACATTACATGATACAAAATTGGATCGTACATTTGTACCAGACAATATACACTGGTCCGATTTGATGTAACACGTCTGAGTTAGCAGAAAGATATAGTTGATAACTTTTCAGCTTTAAAGTTTCTCAGTCCATTATTCACTACTCCGGATCGATCCCATTGAGTACGAACGGATCCGAAGTTTTAGTTTCTCTGGGATAATTTTAGAGCACGATTTGTCTTTTGGTTTATTTGGCGCGTGTTGCTAAGATACAAGCAAACCGTACCACTTTATTCACCATAAGTCATTTTATTTTATGGCGATGTACTTTTAATAGCTGATTAGAAAGGAATAATTATTAGCAGGCAGCCGAACTGATGTAATTCATCTATCGTGATTAGTGTTCGTGATCATTAGCTAAAGAATATTGTGGTGAGAAGTTTATTTATTGTTTATTTAAAGATACAAGCCCTACAATAAAAGGAAAATTCGACATAACCACAAACATATCATTGTATAAGACGGTCTCGTGATATGCCGTGCTCAAAACCCACTTAGTCAGTAACTATATAACTGTTGCTACAGTTCTAGCTATTTTTTTGCCGCATCATTGTGTTTCAGTTTCGTTGCCTGAAAATAATTTAGTGGTTAAGTGTGGTTATTTATCGCGCTCCGTTAGAAGAGTGATCTGGTGATATTGCAGATGAACCACCTGTGGGCGTGCCTTATTTTGGTTGAAAGTGCCTGGCCGGAAAACAAACGATACTGACCGCGTGATCGTTAGATATTATTTATAAATTACCGCCAAATAAAATACGAAGTCATTCTGTGATACACGCGAAGCCTTTCAGTTGCCACACGCGTGCAATGGCAGTGTTTCATTTATGCCTGTTAGCGCTTTTTGCGGCTTACACCAAAGCCAGCTATGTTTTTTCCAACTCGATTGTGGCGGCTGGTGGGGACTACAACGTTTCGTACAATTTCAACGCGTCCGTGGACACTTTGGAATTTTTGGTGGAGGTTCGGGCGACCGGCTGGGTCGGGTTTGGCTTCGCTTTGCTTGCCCCTAACAGCATGATTAACTACGATGTCGCAGTTGGAGGAGTCTTAAGTAACGGAACAGGTTATCTGCGGGTAGGTAAAAAACTCACTGGGTAATCAGAAGTCCTTAATTGTTACATAGTCATGTACACACCCATAGCAATGCTTCTGGTGAATTAGTTTTTAGTTCCGTTTTTGGTCTGGGAAAAGAAGTTAAACTGACTACCTAAGAATTATTACTTGACACGAATATGTGAGCGATTTGATGAGATTTTTGTGTAGATATTTTGATCTTTTAAAATAATTTTGCCGGATTTCGCTAAGCGAGGAAAAAGATTACACAATGACTTTTTACTAGTCTGAGTTAATTTCGAACCAGGCTGGTATTTTTTCTCAACTAATTTGGAAATCAACCGTGTTGGCGAAAATGTGTTGATAATAATTAAACTGTAAAACATTAAAATAAGATTTTGTTGTGCGATTTTTCACCGTTACTACAAGATGCATGTAAGCGATTTGCAGGTGCCATATGTAATTTTAAATACACAAAGATCGCCTCCTTTGCCGTTACCGACCATTGCGTAAAAAAACAAATAAATAAATAAATAAATAAAAGCTCTGTAGCCAAATCGAGAAGCGATACAAAATAGATACATTTTTTCGTATTTTACATCATAAACTAGAAGAGTCGTGCAGGTTATGATTTTCTTTATAATCAAAACTAGAAAACCTTACCAAACAAAAGAGAACCTTTTGTGGCCTTGACTACGCTGAGTTAACATAATTTAAATTCTACGTCAAGATAAATAAACGAGAAGTTTAATTCTGGTAATCGGAAATTCACATAAAGAAACTAGAAAGCTTCACAAGAATTTTCGTGTCAACCAGTTTGCTTTGTATTTATTCCAAAGATTTGTCCGGGTGTATCAAGCGTGACGCTGCAGTGCGTTAGACTGAAATCGATATTGAATTCGGCGGCTTATTATTTTAACCGCATCAGTAAAATTCCATCTTGGCAACTATCGAAGAAAGATCATTTTCTTTTTGTTTTGAACTGTTTATTTTATATTTCTATTAGCAAGTGTGAAAAACTGGAAACCTATGACAAGAAATCCTGTTTACCCTTTTGTGGTAATATGCGTGTTACCGGTTAAAGAAACATAAAAAGTGCCCGAGGCATTACCGCATAATTGACATGTATACGTCACAAATAGCCGCAAAGCGTGAATCTCACGCAAAGATAAAATATGCAGCTTTTTTAAAATTTAAATTTAGTGTTATTCGTTTATGAAATACTCTATTGACGTTCACCTGAGTCTGCAATGATATACCTGTTTTTACTTTTATCCTGTATACTCTGATATTGTCTTGTTTGAATCGCTTAACTGAGTAAAACATCGCGGGTGGGTTTTCTTGAAACTATTAATAAAATATTCGCTTGTTGTTGCTATTTTTTGTTTTGCGTTACCTTGGTAACAGCTGTATGCCAAGTCATTATAAAAGAAAACGAACAACGCTTATTCGAACTGTTAAAATGACATTGCACTTTCTTAGTCACGCAAGCGTCGAACTGTTAATTAAACTTGAATGTTAATATTACATGAACAGAGTGTTACAAGATTTAGAATTTATGCCGCCATTGAAGGGAATAATCCGTTTCAAGTTTCTCTTTCTTCATGAAATTGGACGAGACTTGGACACAACAAAGAGCGAAAAAGCCATGTGCATCTGCAACACCCCCGTTTTGGCTTCTCTTTTTAGCCACCTTCATATGCCATTATTCTCTGCAAATTTCTTAAAAATCCATTACTACCCTCTTTTTAATCCTTCTAGACTGCTTATCCTTGAAAAGATAAATAGCTGAAACCGTAACAAAAAAAGCATTAATTTATTTTACCGTTCTCTCCTCTCTCCAATAAGCCAGCCCTTTCTATGTCCTCGACGAGTTTATTAGAAAAATCATTTGAGATTTTTTCAGTGGTTCGGTTCGGCTTTCTGCCAAATGCTAGAAACACACTGTGGAGCTAATTGCGTACTAAAGCTTTACCTAAGAGGTAATTACTAGAGACCTTTTAGATATAATGGTGCGCGCCAGGGAAATTATTCTCCTTTTTTTTTTTTTATGATAATTAGCCTTACTAGACACGTTAGCATGTACAAAATTCAATAAAATTCTTTCTTTAAAGTGAGTTCAAATCGTCCCCCATTATGAAAAAAGGTTTATTTGTCGCTAATTGCAGTTGTCAATCAAAATGCTGTCGTTGGATGGTGGGTTGAATACATGATACAAACATTCCACACTCCTACAGCGTGACCGCTTAGGTTTCAAGCCAAGGCCAATTAAGAGAAATCCAAGAAAAACCTTGTGTGAAATAAAAAGCAAAGCTCTTATGAAGTTGAAGATGAAAAAGTCGGATAGAGTAAGCGAGTTAACAGTTTCACAAGTTAAGCTTTTCGAACGAGATTTTGTTGCTATCTAGGACAAAAAATTCAGTCGGCATAAAACAGAAACATCAGCGAGCCCAGGAACTTCTCTTTTCACCTGTTACGTAATATATTGTTAGTGAATCATTCCCCTCGTACCTGGCTGTTAACAGTCTCATGGCTGTCTCTTTACATCCTGTCATACCGTCGAAATTTTTTGCTCCTTCATATTTTCTTTTGGATGTTGTTCAAACTCAGGGAAGTTTTGCGAATTGTGTGTACTCATAAAAGTCTACTTCAATCTCCTGTGGAGTGTGGCCTTGACTACGCTGACTTAACATAATTTAAATTCTACGTCAAGATAAATAAACGAGAAGTTTAATTCTGGTAATCGGAAATTCACATAAAGAAACTAGAAAGCTTCACAAGAATTTTCGTGTCAACCAGTTTGCTTTGTATTTATTCCAAAGATTTGTCCGGGTGTATCAAGCGTGACGCTGCAGTGCGTTAGACTGAAATCGATATTGAATTCGGCGGCTTATTATTTTAACCGCATCAGTAAAATTCCATCTTGGCAACTATCGAAGAAAGATCATTTTCTTTTTGTTTTGAACTGTTTATTTTATATTTCTATTAGCAAGTGTGAAAAACTGGAAACCTATGACAAGAAATCCTGTTTACCCTTTTGTGGTAATATGCGTGTTACCGGTTAAAGGAACATAAAAAGTGCCCGAGGCATTACCGCATAATTGACATGTATACGTCACAAATAGCCGCAAAGCGTGAATCTCACGCAAAGATAAAATATGCAGCTTTTTTAAAATTTAAATTTAGTGTTATTCGTTTATGAAATACTCTATTGACGTTCACCTGAGTCTGCAATGATATACCTGTTTTTACTTTTATCCTGTATACTCTGATATTGTCTTGTTTGAATCGCTTAACTGAGTAAAACATCGCGGGTGGGTTTTCTTGAAACTATTAATAAAATATTCGCTTGTTGTTGCTATTTTTTGTTTTGCGTTACCTTGGTAACAGCTGTATGCCAAGTCATTATAAAAGAAAACGAACAACGCTTATTCGAACTGTTAAAATGACATTGCACTTTCTTAGTCACGCAAGCGTCGAACTGTTAATTAAACTTGAATGTTAATATTACATGAACAGAGTGTTACAAGATTTAGAATTTATGCCGCCATTGAAGGGAATAATCCGTTTCAAGTTTCTCTTTCTTCATGAAATTGGACGAGACTTGGACACAACAAAGAGCGAAAAAGCCATGTGCATCTGCAACACCCCCGTTTTGGCTTCTCTTTTTAGCCACCTTCATATGCCATTATTCTCTGCAAATTTCTTAAAAATCCATTACTACCCTCTTTTTAATCCTTCTAGACTGCTTATCCTTGAAAAGATAAATAGCTGAAACCGTAACAAAAAAAGCATTAATTTATTTTACCGTTCTCTCCTCTCTCCAATAAGCCAGCCCTTTCTATGTCCTCGACGAGTTTATTAGAAAAATCATTTGAGATTTTTTCAGTGGTTCGGTTCGGCTTTCTGCCAAATGCTAGAAACACACTGTGGAGCTAATTGCGTACTAAAGCTTTACCTAAGAGGTAATTACTAGAGACCTTTTAGATATAATGGTGCGCGCCAGGGAAATTATTCTCCTTTTTTTTTTTTTATGATAATTAGCCTTACTAGACACGTTAGCATGTACAAAATTCAATAAAATTCTTTCTTTAAAGTGAGTTCAAATCGTCCCCCATTATGAAAAAAGGTTTATTTGTCGCTAATTGCAGTTGTCAATCAAAATGCTGTCGTTGGATGGTGGGTTGAATACATGATACAAACATTCCACACTCCTACAGCGTGACCGCTTAGGTTTCAAGCCAAGGCCAATTAAGAGAAATCCAAGAAAAACCTTGTGTGAAATAAAAAGCAAAGCTCTTATGAAGTTGAAGATGAAAAAGTCGGATAGAGTAAGCGAGTTAACAGTTTCACAAGTTAAGCTTTTCGAACGAGATTTTGTTGCTATCTAGGACAAAAAATTCAGTCGGCATAAAACAGAAACATCAGCGAGCCCAGGAACTTCTCTTTTCACCTGTTACGTAATATATTGTTAGTGAATCATTCCCCTCGTACCTGGCTGTTAACAGTCTCATGGCTGTCTCTTTACATCCTGTCATACCGTCGAAATTTTTTGCTCCTTCATATTTTCTTTTGGATGTTGTTCAAACTCAGGGAAGTTTTGCGAATTGTGTGTACTCATAAAAGTCTACTTCAATCTCCTGTGGAGTGTGGCCTTGACTACGCTGACTTAACATAATTTAAATTCTACGTCAAGATAAATAAACGAGAAGTTTAATTCTGGTAATCGGAAATTCACATAAAGAAACTAGAAAGCTTCACAAGAATTTTCGTGTCAACCAGTTTGCTTTGTATTTATTCCAAAGATTTGTCCGGGTGTATCAAGCGTGACGCTGCAGTGCGTTAGACTGAAATCGATATTGAATTCGGCGGCTTATTATTTTAACCGCATCAGTAAAATTCCATCTTGGCAACTATCGAAGAAAGATCATTTTCTTTTTGTTTTGAACTGTTTATTTTATATTTCTATTAGCAAGTGTGAAAAACTGGAAACCTATGACAAGAAATCCTGTTTACCCTTTTGTGGTAATATGCGTGTTACCGGTTAAAGGAACATAAAAAGTGCCCGAGGCATTACCGCATAATTGACATGTATACGTCACAAATAGCCGCAAAGCGTGAATCTCACGCAAAGATAAAATATGCAGCTTTTTTAAAATTTAAATTTAGTGTTATTCGTTTATGAAATACTCTATTGACGTTCACCTGAGTCTGCAATGATATACCTGTTTTTACTTTTATCCTGTATACTCTGATATTGTCTTGTTTGAATCGCTTAACTGAGTAAAACATCGCGGGTGGGTTTTCTTGAAACTATTAATAAAATATTCGCTTGTTGTTGCTATTTTTTGTTTTGCGTTACCTTGGTAACAGCTGTATGCCAAGTCATTATAAAAGAAAACGAACAACGCTTATTCGAACTGTTAAAATGACATTGCACTTTCTTAGTCACGCAAGCGTCGAACTGTTAATTAAACTTGAATGTTAATATTACATGAACAGAGTGTTACAAGATTTAGAATTTATGCCGCCATTGAAGGGAATAATCCGTTTCAAGTTTCTCTTTCTTCATGAAATTGGACGAGACTTGGACACAACAAAGAGCGAAAAGGCCATGTGCATCTGCAACACCCCGTTTTGGCTTCTCTTTTTAGCCACCTTCATATGCCATTATTCTCTGCAAATTTCTTAAAAATCCATTACTACCCTCTTTTTAATCCTTCTAGACTGCTTATCCTTGAAAAGATAAATAGCTGAAACCGTAACAAAAAAAGCATTAATTTATTTTACCGTTCTCTCCTCTCTCCAATAAGCCAGCCCTTTCTATGTCCTCGACGAGTTTATTAGAAAAATCATTTGAGATTTTTTCAGTGGTTCGGTTCGGCTTTCTGCCAAATGCTAGAAACACACTGTGGAGCTAATTGCGTACTAAAGCTTTACCTAAGAGGTAATTACTAGAGACCTTTTAGATATAATGGTGCGCGCCAGGGAAATTATTCTCCTTTTTTTTTTTTTTATGATAATTAGCCTTACTAGACACGTTAGCATGTACAAAATTCAATAAAATTCTTTCTTTAAAGTGAGTTCAAATCGTCCCCCATTATGAAAAAAGGTTTATTTGTCGCTAATTGCAGTTGTCAATCAAAATGCTGTCGTTGGATGGTGGGTTGAATACATGATACAAACATTCCACACTCCTACAGCGTGACCGCTTAGGTTTCAAGCCAAGGCCAATTAAGAGAAATCCAAGAAAAACCTTGTGTGAAATAAAAAGCAAAGCTCTTATGAAGTTGAAGATGAAAAAGTCGGATAGAGTAAGCGAGTTAACAGTTTCACAAGTTAAGCTTTTCGAACGAGATTTTGTTGCTATCTAGGACAAAAAATTCAGTCGGCATAAAACAGAAACATCAGCGAGCCCAGGAACTTCTCTTTTCACCTGTTACGTAATATATTGTTAGTGAATCATTCCCCTCGTACCTGGCTGTTAACAGTCTCATGGCTGTCTCTTTACATCCTGTCATACCGTCGAAATTTTTTGCTCCTTCATATTTTCTTTTGGATGTTGTTCAAACTCAGGGAAGTTTTGCGAATTGTGTGTACTCATAAAAGTCTACTTCAATCTCCTGTGGAGTGTGGACGAGAGTTCTTTTTTTAAACTGTTGCCATATAGGTTTTACACAACTACACTATCCCTGCAGATTTGAATTGATTTCTTTTTACTCCAAAGCTCTTATACGTTATTATTTCCCTTAGACGATGGTATAAATGACCTTTTTTAACAGTTGCGAGTTTGCTGATCCGAATTTAAAGGGCAAATTGGGTTGTTTTATGCTCAAAGCTGGGTTGTTTTCAAAAAAGTGTATCTCTTAACCCATTGACTGCCGAACATTTTGCCAAAAAACACCTTTTGAAGCTCGTGGAGCCGTTTTCTTGCCAGATTCTAGCAAAAAAAAGCACCAAAACTGCCCCAAACTCTGTTTGCTGGTGGAGGTCATCGCGCCCTTCTGTTCCTAGCCTGATGCTTAATATTTAGCTTTCCAAGATCAGGCATGCGCAGAAAACAAAATTTCGTCGCCCCCTCTCCATCTACCTTTCCCTTTCTCTCCTCCCCTTTTCTTTCGCTTTTCTTGCCTCGCTTTCTTTTTCTCTTGCTGGTCATTTCCTGGGTTTCGTTTTGGTGGGAAAGGGTTCATAGGATTAGGTGGAAGGAGGTGCAGGTGGGTAATGGAACAAGATTTTCATTAGAATTTTCGGCTCAATGTCACTTGATTTTTTCGCGTTTTCTCCGACCTGCTGGATCTTTTTCCCCTACACATGCTACATGTAAAAGTTGTCCATGAGCATTAAAACTGATGACTGATAATGTTATAAATACACATTTTACGTTCAACAATAATTAAACTGGGATCATAGTTTACGTAAGCTTAATCGTTCTTTGAACAGCCCGGCCCACAGTTGCAGATTCACATGTTGAGAACACAACCAGAATGGTCTTACTAGGTATTTTAACACCCTGGTTTGTGGTCAGGTCTGGAGAACAAACCCACGACCTTTCGACCACACTGCCTCTCCATTTTAATGCCCCTTTTAAGATTTATTTGCGTTACTTTACCAGGATTACAACACCACTGGCCAAAGAGAGCCGCCCCAAGATGATCAGCAGGATTGGCATCTAATCAACTCAAGCGAACAGAACGGTGTTACAACGCTAAAGTGTTACCGCCAGCGAAACACAACTGATGTAAATGATCTTGCTATTGAGGTAAACAGCGTTACAGTATTATACCTTAGATAACAGCCTTTGTGCATTTTTCCGTTATCCCTTTTTGGGGCGCGTTCTTTCATGTTCCGGTTGAAGAAAAAGAGAATATGCAGAATGCGATTTTCCAAAAGAACACGTATTCTGGAAAGGGAATACTCATTTTTTGTTACCCAAGACCAGCGTGCAGAATAATTTGGACAAAGGTCTCAACCTCGCTTCCGCTTCGAAATTATGGGCTGGTAACGGGCTGAGGTCCCGGCGTACTATTTTCCCGCCAAAATATCCCTAAAAGAATGAATGCATATTCTGGGTTTTCCGAGTAAATCATTTTCTGTTGAGTGTATGGCGGGTAACGATATGATAGAAAAATTAAATTCTATCTAGTTTGTGACCTTCTCCTCGCTGCAAAGGTTTTGGTCGCCTTGTCCATCCAGAGCTCAGTTGACTGGGTTAGGACGTGTAATGACGAAAATCGTTTTGATTTAACGAACAAAAGAACAAATGGATGCTGTTAATAAAGAACTGCAAATTGCTTTTTACCACAATTAAAAATGCCAGTAATGTTTCATTGATGGAAAAAGCCATCATTAATGTGTATTTCTGTTGAATTCCAGCAAGGAATGTCAGTTTTCCTTATATTGGCCTATCATTCCTCCAGCGATGTGGAGCCAGGACAATTTATCGAACATACGTACCGTAAATCCATGTCTGTGACACTTATCCCATCTGCTTCATCGACGGTGTCAACAGTATCTGCCAGTTCTTCAATGACACCAGTGGTGGCACAGATCACTACATCAACAGTGGAATCGACTAGCACGTCAACAGTGGCAGCAATGACGACATCAGCATTGGTGGCAACGGACACGTTAACCACATCAACTATTGCACCTGCAACAACTAACCCCAACCCGACACCTACAGGTGTGTGATTTCTCGTCGGTGCTATAGCGGTAGTACTTAAGTCGCTGGGGTAACGTCCCTTATTGTTGCATGACAAGTCAATTGTAATCAGTCATCCCGGACTTTAGTTGACATGTACTTGAGCAGGTCTACCATATTCAGGTTGTGAAGAGGTGGGCTGTGCGAAGCCGTTGGAACTAGAAGGATTACGGATTGAGAAGAGTAATGACTAACTCTCAGTATCCTCAGAACTTATGCCATGCAAACTAACGACACCTTTTGGCCTTCGTTAACATAAAAGAGAAATGCATTTCAGTTTACGGGAATTTAATGCTAATGTCTTTCAATAGCATCATTGGAAAGTCTGTTATGTCTTTGGAAGAACATCAACATCAATAACACTGTCGTTTACATTTTACGAAAGTCATCACTGAAAAATTCATGACCGGCATGATATACAATTGAAATACATGTCTTCCTTTGATTTTGACGTTATGCGCGCAAGGATTTCTGGTAGATGTAGTAGACCCACGGAGACTGGACATAGCTAGCGATAAAAAGAAGGAGGGAAACATTATGTGATAAACGAAAATGTCGCTCACAGCTGTCTAAATAGACCATACTCTTATTCACGGTATGGAACTGGATCTAGCATTGCGCGAAGTGGAGGCTCTCCCGGGGAGAAACGATTCCCCCGTTTAAGCCTCGTGTGCAGGCTTGTTCCAGCTTATTACATAGAAAACGAATAAGGTCTATTGCAGGACATTTTGTCGCTTAACATTGTTAACATCTCTATTTCAATTATTTATCAACAGCCAGCCAGCGAAAAATCGGGAAGTGATTGCAACGGCAACAAAAACATCCTGAACTCTTTGTTGCTGAATGCAAACTGATTTGGTCCACCTTTTCGATCTTCAAGCTAACACAAAATGAACAGCTTCAACGTCAAACAACTAGTTACGCTCATTCATATTCCCGGTGGATATCAAGCGACTTACCTTGACAAATACTAACAGAAATGAACACTGTCTAAATCCAGTAAAAGCAAAACAAGGCAAAATTCCCCCATCCCTCCCCCAGCAGCAGCGGCAACATCGAAAAGCCCTTTTATGGACTGTTGGTCCTAAGGGAGCCAAAGCGACAAAACCACGGGAGAATCTTGGAGAATAAGGCGATTTGTGTTACCTAACCTAGACATGTCGCAAGTTTGCAAGCAGATACGTAATTTGCAAAAGCTCTCTCAAGACTGACAACTCCCACTTAGACAATATCTCTTGACATAACAAATTGCAACATTGTTTTTCAGCCACTCCTACGCCGACAGCTAGGCCTACGCATTTTGCAAACTTTCTTTCATTTAACGGTAGCAACTATAACGCTTCCTGGATGATCAATAGCGGTACCAACAGAATATATTTCATGGTGGAGGTCAGGGCCACAGGATGGGTTGGATTTGGTGTCGCAACTCAAGCTCCAAACACGATGATGAGATACGATGTAGGCGTTGGGGGAGTTTTAAGTGGATCAGGATATTTGAGGGTAATCTGTTTAACTGCAAGGTTTCAATATTGAACATTTTTTTGGTGGTTTAAAGAGTGATTGACATATGTGGATATCTAGTGCCCGGTTGAAAAAATATTTTCTAACTGGCACATAATATGTACTGGACGGTACTTTATTTACTAAATGGAGTGATCCGAAAAAAGAACAAACGAGAAATCTAAGCCATTAAGGATTGAACATGAATACTTGTTAACTAGGAGAACCAGCGAATCAAAATGTAGTGCCACTAATACATTTAGATGAAGATAACATACCGCTCTTTGTGCAGCTGGGGCCCAGAGTCCAACTTAGTGGTACATAGAGTTAAATCTCGGACCACACAATGATTAAGTTATAGTACGTACTCCGCCATTTTAGTCATTTTCAAATGAGCCACGTAACCTATTTCCTATTTCTGTAGCGCGCATTGGTTTTAACGCGCGGCGAGCAGCGAACCCAAGAGAAGCCGCGAACTTTTACCAAACTATTCGCGATGAGCTGAGGGAAAAAAATTCAACTGATTGCAATCTACAATGCCTTATCTGTTTTTTTCCTTATTTCAATAGGATTATTTCACCAATGGGCGAATCGTTCCCCCAGAGGACCCCCAACAGGACTTGACGTTAAGCCACGCTAGAGAGGAAAGCGGTGTAACAACCCTTAGATTTCATCGCGGTCTGAACACCAACGACGCAAACGATGTTGCTATTCAGGTAGGACGAATCGTGAGATCATCGATTATGACATGTTGTAACTTCTTGATAGCCTTGTTATTCTATGACTGCAGTCGCCGCTTAGTCTCGTTTTCCTTAATATGCATATTTACATACATACATACATACATACATACATACATACATACATACATACATACATACATACATACATACATACATACATACATGTACTTTATTTACCCTCGGATTTTAGAGTGGCTTATACAGCTTATATCTCCGATCATTTACCCACCCAACCATCAGATTAGAGATAGACCACCTCACCGACAACTACGTCACAATTTGCCAATGCTCTGTTCCTTCTCTTTTACAAGCGCGCAGGGAATCATTGGAATCGTTCTCAAATCGCACTCGTGTGGCCATTTTCTGCTCTTTAAGTGCTTGTTATGTGACATGAACAACAACACCAACAATCTCTATAGTTTTCTTGATACGAAAGGAGTGGAATTATTTGACTGAAATAATTATGAAAAGATAGAGAGAGAGAGAGAGAGAGAGAGAGAGAGAGAGAGAGAGAGAGAGAGAGAGAGAGAGAGAGAGAGAGAGAGAGAGAGAGAGAGCACAGCCACTCACAAATAGCAAAAGCTAATCCTCCTGAGCGACTGGGCCGTGCGGATAGTAAATAGTACCTAGATATTTAACAAATATTTTAAAAAAATTCACGCATTAACGTATAGAGGTAGTATCTAAACTGTAATAAATAAACAAATACACAAGCGAATAAACAAAGAACCGAAACAACGGCTGCGCACGCAAATTCATAGCTGCATATAAAGTACATCAAGGAACCAATATTTAAAGCGAAAACGACTATCTGATTTTGTATCTTCTTTAATAGAATTCCAGAGTTAAGCCCCACTGAAACTCTGAAAAAAATTAAGCGGTTGTATTGGAATACTTTCTAAAATTAGGTACTTTGTTAGCCAAAAGTCCTTGTTCAGTTATACTACACACTCATTTATCCCTTGTTGGCTTATAGCTTAATTCCGAGAGGAAATACATATCCAACTTCTTAACTGCCTCTTATTATTTTACAGGAAAAAGCAGTTAGGATAATAACCTTTTCTGATTTTAATGGCCATTCTAGTCCTCTCTTTCGCAAGTTGGGGCTACTCAAATTAGAGGATTTAATATATTTAGACAGCGCTCTTTTTATGTATGATTACTATTCAAATAGACTCCCAAATGCTTTCAATATTTTGTTTAAAGTATTAACAAAGTACACCAATATGCAACCAGACTGGCCTCAAAGAAGTCTTATGATTTACCGAAAGCTAGGACCAACTATGGGAAATTTTTGGCAAAGATATTGTGATCAGCCACTTGTCAATTTCAACTCGGAGACCATGCCAATTGGTAAACGTGATCGCCATTAATATTTTTTGCAAAGTTTATGTAGATCTGAGTTTAGAAAATTAGAGCTAGAGGGGTAGGGTAGCTGGCTTGAGCCTCAAAACGCCTAACATTGTAACAAAGGACGAAACCAGAGTAAGAGAGGGGTTTATCTTGATTTTCCGAGTTAACTGAAAATCATTTTAGGTTGATGATAGCTAGAGGACAACAACCATTTATCCCATAGTACCACAGTGGGATGGGCATGTCTGTCACGTGACTTATTCTCGTCCAAACTCTACCCCTCACACAAACATCACCCCAAGGCCCAGAACTTAACCTTAACCCTAGATCTTAACCCTGGTCCTGCAATCCTATCTCCAACCTTTGTTTCGAGTAATGCTTGAGTATTATTATCATGTGATGGTGTTAAAGTTCTGGTCACGTGACCTTGATTTTCCAATTAAGGACCAAGAAACATACTTAGGCACGAAATGCATACAAAGGTGATCCCACTTGCGGCATCAGTTATGCTCTGAACGGGGCACTTGACTATTCATTTGCATTTGTGTTCTGGCTAGTAAAAAAAAACCTTAATGCAGAATCACTGCGCGACTCTTTTGATCACTTGTATGGAGTTTAAACACTCCTTAGAAGAAACAAACGCGCAAGCATTGATTTAAATTTCAATACAGGTCACTCTTTTCAAAATTCGCATAAAATGTCAACTGTGAGACGAGTGAATAGCTTTTTCTTCAGAAATGCGGTGAGTTTGATACACTTGAAATTGGTTATTTCGTTTCCAAATTCTGGCTGGCAGAATATCCGCACAACAACCTGTTCTAGATAATGTCAAAAAACAAACAAATAAATAAATAAATAAATAAATAAAGCATCGTTACTGTTGTTGATCGACCTGGTATCATTGTGTTAGGGTTGCTATCGTTGTCACTAATTTTAAACTTATCGTTTCGTTCGAATTGATTTGCAGGAGGGGATGCAACTTTACGTTATATGGGCCTACCATGCTACGAATGACGTTCCTGAATCAGGCCCGTTTATACGGCATACTTCTCGAGGTTACCAGAAAGTTACGCTTTTTCCTGCAGGTGAGTTTTATGCCCTGTGACGCCAAATACATTCCAGTTGGGGCAAACTTACACTTCCTTGCCCCGCTTATTAAGTTAATTAGATTACGAATTTATCGTCGCGTTCATTTTGTGCTTATGTCGTTATACATCTTGCATGGGAAATAAACAACCAGCAAAAATTAATCGAGTTTTGAAAAACACTTAACTGCACATAAATTTTGACCGCCAATTGGTTGGCTCATCATTGTTGTCCCCCCAGCATCGGGAACAGGGAAAAGTCATTACATGTCCCAAATAAGCGAAACAAAAACACGGGAGAATCTTGGACAATAAGGCGATTTATGCTTCCTAGACATGTCGCAAGTTTGCGCACAGATACGTCTGTTGCAAAGCCTCACTCAAGACTGACAACTCCCACTTAGACAATATCTCTTGACATAACAAATTGTAAATATGTTTTTCAGCCACTCCTACGCCGACAGTTAGGCCTACGCATTTTGCAAACTTTCTTTCATTTGACGGTGGCAACTATAACGCCTCCTGGATGATCAATAGCGGTACCAACAGCATATATTTCATGGTGGAGGTCAGGGCCACAGGATGGGTTGGATTTGGTGTCGCAACTCAAGCTCCAAACACGATGATGAGATACGATGTAGGCGTTGGAGGAGTTTTTAATGCATCAGGATATTTGAGGGTAATCTGTTTAACTCCAAGGTTTCAATAAATTTGGTGGTTTAAAGAATGATTGACATAACTGGATATCTAGTGCCCGGTGAAAAAATATTTTCTAACTGGCACGTAATATGTACTGGACGGTACTTTGTTTACTAAATGGAGTTATCCGAAAAAAAGAACAAACGAGAAATCTAAGCCATTAAGGATTGAACATGAATAATTGTTAACTCGGAGAAGCAGCGAATCGAAATGTAGTGCCACTAATACATGGAGATGAAGATAACATACCGCTCTTTGTGCAGCTGGGGCCCAGAGTCCAACTTAGTGGTACATAGAGTTAAATCTCGGACCACACAATGATTAAATTATAGTACGTACTCCGCCGTTTTAGTCATTTTCAAATGAGCCACGTAACAAAGTGTTAGACTGTGATCAGTCTCTATCTTCTCCTATTTCTGTAGCGCGCATTGGTTTTAGCGCGCGTCGAGCAGCAAACCCGAGAGAAGCCGCGAACTTTTACCAAACCATTCGCGATGAGCTGAGGGAAAAAATTACAACTGATTGCAATCTACTATTCCTTATCTGTTTTTTTTTTTTCCTTATTTCAATAGGATTATTTCACCAATGGGCAAGATGTTCCCCCAGAGGACCCCCAACAGGACTTGACGTTAAGCTACGCTAGAGAGGAGAGCGGTGTAACAACCCTTAGATTTCATCGCAGTCTGAACACCAACGACGCAAACGATGTTGCTATTCAGGTAGGACGAATCGTGAGATCATCGATTATGACATGTTGTAACTTCTTGATAGTCTTGTTATTCTATAACTGCAATCGCCGCTTAGTCTCGTTTTCTTTAATATGCATATTTACATACATACATATACTTTATTTACCCTTGGATTTTAGATTAGCTTATACAGCTTATATCTACGATCATTTACCCACCCAACCATCAGATTAGAGATAGACCACCTCACCGACAACTACGTCACAAGTTGCCAATGCTCTGTTACTTCTCTTTTACAAGCGCGCAGGGAATCATTGGAATCATACTCAAATCGCACTGGTGTGTCGATTTTCTGCTCTTTAAGTACTTGTATTGTGACATGAACAACAACATCAACAATCTCTATAGTGCTCTTAATACGAAAGGAGTGGAATTATTTGACGGAAATAACTGTGAAGAAAAAAGAGAGAGAGGGAGCACAGCCACTCACAAATAAGTAAAGCTAATCATGCTTAGCGACTGGGCCGTGCGGATAGTAAATAGTACCTAGATATTTAACAAGTATTGAAAAAAAATTCACACATTAAAATATAGAGGTAGTATCTAAACTGTAATAAATAAACAAATACACAAGCGAATAAACAAAGAACCGAAACAACGGCTGCGCACACAAATTCATGGCTGCATATAAAGTACATCAAGGAAGCAATCAATATTTGGAGATTACAGATTTTTTTTTTAACCTTTTAAAGCGAAAACAACTCTGTGATTTGGTATTTTCTTTAATAGAATTCCAGGGTTAAGCCCCACTGAAACTCTAAAAAAATTAAGCGGTTGTATTGGAATACTTTCTAAAATTAGGTACTTTGTTAGCCAAAAAGTCCTTGTTCAGTTATACTACACAATCATTTATCCTTGTCATGTTGGCTTATAGCTTAATTCCGAGAGGAAATACATATCCAACTTCTTAACTGCCTCTTATTATTTTACACGAAAAAGCAGTTAGGATAATAACCTTTTCTGATTTTAATGGCCATTCTAGTCCTCTCTTTCGCAAGTTCGGGTTACTCAAATTAGAGGATTTAATATATTTAGACAGCGCTCTTTTTATGTATGATTACTATTCAAATAGACTCCCAAATGCTTTCAATATTTTGTTTAAAGTATTAACAAAGTACACCAATATGCAACCAGACTGGCCTCAAAGAAGTCTTATGATTTACCGAAAGCTAGGACCAACTATGGGAAATTTTGGCAAAGATATTGTGATCAGCCACTTGTCAATTTCAACTCGGAGACCATGCCAATTGGTAAACGTGATCGCCATTAGTATTTTTTGCAAAGTTTATGCAGATCTGAGTTTAGAAAATTAGAGCTAGAGGGGTAGGGTAGCTGGCTTGAGCCTCAAAACGCCTAACATTGTAACAAAGGACGAAACCAGAGTAAGAGAGGGGTTTATCTTGATTTTCCGAGTTAACTGAAAATCATTTTAGGTTGATGATAGCTAGAGGACAACAACCATTTATCCCATAGTACCACAGTGGGATGGGCATGTCTGTCACGTGACTTATTCTCGTCCAAACTCTACCCCTCACACAAACATCACCCCAAGGCCCAGAACTTAACCTTAACCCTAGATCTTAACCCTGGTCCTGCAATCCTATCTCCAACCTTTGTTTCGAGTAATGCTTGAGTATTGTTATCATGTGATGGTGTTAAAGTTCTGGTCACGTGACCTTGATTTTCCAATTAAGGACCAAGAAACATACTTAGGCACGAAATGCATACAAAGGTGATCCCACTTGCGGCATCAGTTATGCTTTGAACGGGTGACTATTCATTTGCATTTGTGTTCTGGCTAGTAAAAAAGAACCTTAATGCAGAATCACTGCGCGACTCTTTTGATCACTTGTATGGAGTTTAAACACTCCATAGAAGAAACAAACGCGCAAGCATTGATTTAAATTTCAATACAGGTCACTCTTTTCAAAATTCGCATAAAATGTCAACTGTGAGACGAGTGAATAGCTTTTTCTTCAGAAATGCGGTGAGTTTGATACACTTGAAATTGGTTATTTCGTTTCCAAATTCTGGCTGGCAGAATATCCGCACAACAACCTGCTCTAGATAATGTCAAAAAACAAACAAATATATAAATAAATAAATAAATAAATAAAGCATCGTTACTGTTGTTGATCGACCTGGTATCATTGTGTTAGGGTTGCTATCGTTGTCACTAATTTTTAAACTTATCGTTTCGTTCGAATTGATTTGCAGGAGGGGATGCAACTTTACGTTATATGGGCCTACCATGCTACGAATGACGTTCCTGAATCAGGCCCGTTTATACGGCATACTTCTCGAGGTTTCCAGAAAGTTACGCTTTTTCCTGCAGGTGAGTTTTATGCCCTGTGACGCCAAATACATTCCAGTTGGGGCAAACTTACACTTCCTTGCCCCGCTTATTAAGTTAATTAGATTACGAATTTATCGTCGCGTTTCTTATGTCGTTATACATCTTGCATGGGAAATAAACAACCAGCAAAAATTAATCGAGTTTTGAAAAACACTTGACTGCACATAAATTTTGACCGCCAATTGGTTGGCTCATCATTGTTGTCCCCCCAGCAGTGGGAACAGGGAAAAGTCATTACATGTCCCAGATGAGCGCAACAAAAACACGGAAGAATCTTGGAGAATAAGGCGATTTGTGTTACGAAACCTCGGCATGTCGTAAGTTTTCGCACAGAAACGTCTGCTGCAAAATCTCGCTCAAGACTGACAACTCCCACTTAGACAATGTCTCTTGACATAAAAAAAATTGTAAAATTGTTTTTCAACTCAGCCAATTTCTTTCCTTGTGGCTCAATACGGCGAAGTTCAGCTTGGGACATATTGATGTATTTGCCTCGAATTTTTGCACCCTTGGAGCCAATTGATGTATCCACTGTGAATTTTCTCGCCCTCGACGCCAGTTGATGTATCTATCTGCGCTGCATTTGCCCCGCGCATAACGCCGGTTACATGTATTGATTTGCTTTTAATGATTGGTCAGAGCAATTATCTTCACGACACTCATTTGTACCCCGTTCTATTTATGACTCTAGCTACACAAATACCGCCTGGGTTTATGCTTGGCTTTAACAACAACACATTCCTTTTGTCGTGGAGATTTGATGACCAGGCTGACAAGATGTATTATCACGTGAGAGTGAAGACAACTGGTTGGGTTGGATTTGGCTTCGCCAAGAACGCGCCAAACATGATGAACGACTACGATGTAGTTGTTGCAGGATTTGACAATGGAGCAGGGTATTTATCTGTAAGTGAGCATTTGTAATACTTAAATATGACTTTATACGTACTACGTCATACACTTCTGCGAGAACTGTGAAGTAGATTCTGGTTACATTTAAGATGAGTATTTGCCTTTGAAAAACAGAACATGATTAACACAGACTCCTCCTGTGTCTAGATGTTGAAATCTTGGTGACTAAAAACGTGTTATTTTACCATTCCATCTCATGTTGTTGTAGGTTTGACTGAACATTCCTCTGTTGTAGAACTGAGATTGAATGAGTGGTGTGTCAGTATACTGAAAATCTATTTCTTTTTTTCTGGTAATAATAACTTTCAGCTCTAGCTGGAGTCACATGAAATGCCTTTAAGCTGTGGAAATGCTGATACTTAAATGTTTAGCATTTCTACCTTTGCAGGGAAAAATTATTACGGTATGAATATGTGGTCGACAAAGGTTACCTAGAAAACCTTACGGTATTTGGGGATAGATCTGTTATGAAACTAGTGAGGCGAGATTGCTAGAAGGGAGATTAGAGGCGTGTCTTTCAGTAATACTAAGAGATGCCTCTTCCTATGATGTGATACATATTAAAGAATTTTGTCCACGTATTCGTTAGGACTATAAAACCACAGGAAGAATGCGGCCCACTCCTGATACCAGCCAGGATTACAAACTCATAAACGCATCTGAAGCTGGAGGCTACACAGAGCTGTGGTTTGAAAGACCACGTAACACTAAAGACGAAAACGATATAGCTTTTCTAGTGAGTATTACAATAGGCTTATCACTTCGTTAAAAACGTAAGAGGGGCCCTGTATTTCTTACTAATCTCAATATAGACTGTGCAATTTAGTTGTATACGACAAGCTGAAGACAAAACTTGCGATAATAGAGAATAAGCAGTTGTACTAAGTAAATGTTCAGGCCAAAACGTGTTTATATGTACTTAACTATAGATGGTGAACAAACTGAAAATCATATGTTTGAGTTGCTTTGAGCCTCGTTATCAATGCGACGCTACGTGCATACAGTTTTGTGCCCAATGCAAATAAAACTAATATCCATGGGAGAAACTGCACGAGGACTCGCTTTGAAGAGGAGGCTGAACCGGAATTCGTGAATAGCCTATCCGTTTGTGTACAAAACTACCACTCGTTTTTCTAGTATATGTATATTTGAATTATTTTGTTTCTGTTTGTATTACAGCCCGGCGAAGGAGTTCATTTCATTTGGGCCTATAGCGCAATGGACATCACTAACCAAAATACCTTTGGCATACATTCCGTGTGGGGGTGGACTAGCGATCAAGTTATTCAGGTGGCCGCACAGCAGCCTATACCGACAGAACGATCGGGTTCCTCTCCGTGTTCAAGCATTTATGGGATTGTCACTTTTGCAATCGCATTGTTCGCTGTTTTGTTGGTGTAAATCTAAGGAACTGTCACTTTGGATGACTTGAAGCTATCGAAAAGACTGCCTATTTCTGAGAGAAACGTACGACTAAATGAAAGTCTTGATCCGTTGGTAACTCTGGAAGTTGTTGTCTCTAGAGCTTTTAGTGCTCAGCAGATAAACTCGAGTACTGAAAATCTGAATTGTAAAAAAGGGTTAGGAGTTCTCGCGAGCTTGGTAATTCATGAAATATAAAGAATGGAAACTAATTTGTAGAAAAATAACTCCACGAACTGCTGGTCGTGAATCGATCCTTGGACTCTATTGAAATTATCGTATAAATTTTGTAATTTGTTTTTAGCACGTCTACTTTCAGTATATATACCCCAATGTCCGTTTTTAATCTTTTTCTGCGGTCTCTTCAAACTGACGAGTTAAATAGAACATTTTAGCTCTGATAACTCGAGTAACCAACCAGGTACACTGTGAGAAGTTTCTAATTTCGGTGATGGATTGTGGGGTGCGAGAAAGACGCGCGTGCGCAAAATTGGGAGGAGACATGACGCGAGCTCGAGGGGAGCGCCGAATTCGCGCGAGCGTTTATTTCTTCCGCCCCACAATCCATTGCCGAAATAAGAGACTAATTGACAACAAATAAGACACGAACGGCGGTGATAAACATGACAATTTAATAAAACTTATTGTTGGAAAATAAAACTATATCATTTAGTTTTATTTTTGTTTTCCTAGAATGCGTTTTATCGTCATGTTTATCACTGCAGTTTGTGTGTTATTTCTTGTTAAGCTACGATGGCTAAAGACAAAGAGTATTTAGAGACTACTCCGCTCAAGTGAATTAAAAGATCAAGTTACCTAGGATATGAATTACCCTACGTTTCACAGCGGGTGATCTATGATTTTAATTCAGGCAGATCGGATTACTGATCTGTTAGTAAAAAATAGTTCGTGTCAGTGCTTACTGTACGAGCAATACTGATTAGAATACTAGACTATAACATGCGTTTCCCTGGTTTTACAGGGATTTGATCCATTATCTAGCTGCTTTGAAATAAAATAATGTTAATGAGCTAAATGAGCTAATTAAAATTTTTCAGCATGTTCAATCCTAATTAGTTATGATTAATTGATTTTGTACACCTTTATTTTCATTTGTGTGTTCTAATCAACATGAGAATACTTAGTATTTAAGTTAGCGAACCTTTGTACTGTTTTACAAACTCAATTCAAAGTCAGTGCTTCTGTGAAAATCTCTTTTTGAGAAGCTTTTATGCATGATTACAGTACATATCTCAAAATAAATTAAAGAAGAAGTTACTTCAATGCCCTCTATTACTGCCCGGTATAATTCCTTCTCCGGCATAAGGTTACTTTATGTCGAAAATAATTTCAGACGGGGAAGCCATTGGTATAAGTAAAATGGTCTTCTGAGTGTCTTCCAATTAGTTTGCGAATGAACGCCGTTTTCCGCTGTCTCAAGCAGCCTGACACAGGGGCTTTTATTTTAAGTACAATAGACGTTATCTTAAATCACGTGACATGTCACTTGAGGAGGTGAAGGCTGTAGGATATATAATCGAATAAAAACGCTTTTCGTATGTATATTAATTATTTCCAGCATCTCTCCTTTGGAATGAACGTCCATCATTCTCAACAAAAGCATTATGAGGACAACGGTCATTTTTCAGCCCAGATTTCAACCTTTGGCTGTTGTTTTTCTAAAACTCGAGAACGATCATTCCAAGCGTAGAAAGATAGATATGGAAACGCTGACTTATAATCTGTAACAACAAAATCCGCCACCGTAACGCTGATTTAAGAATTTTTCATAATGTGATCATGTGACTGCTCACGAGATCAAAATTATACGTTAAGGCAAATGAGGGCCACAGTATTTATATTTAGGGAAAGTTTCATCGGGTTCTAGGCAATCTGAAGAAAGATATTGGTTATTAACCATATTTCTGAACTTGTTTTTAAATCCTGGCCTTAAACCTCTTGAGGTCAGACCTACAGTGGTATTTAAAAATTGTACCGCTTGAAGTCATAGACTTCTCAGGTGCCGCAACAAGCAGTAAGCTTTTCGTATGACGCATTTTTACGTCATCAAGTGTAATCACACATGTCAAAATGAGCCACGAAACATCCGGGACTTAAACGTTCTCATCGTTTACGACACCTCTACTTAATATTCGTCTTGCTTGCTCTTCTTTGTTACCCCGATCGACCAAATTAAACAAAATCATCAAAAGTAATTAAGTCAAAAAGAATAGAAATAATTTGGAATGCATGAGGAAGAAAATCTGTGCTTCTCTTGGGAATGCTGCCGTTTTTTCAACCTTATGTGACTTTGATTCTCGTTCCGTTCATTGGTTCTAGAAAAATAAGTGAAACACTAGCATCTGTTAATTGTCTAATTTGCATAGCTTATTCTGGGTCATTACACTAATTATCGCTAAAAACAACTCTAAGGACCCTCTTGGCATCTTATCTGGCAAATCAAGACACAATCTTTGCTTTCTGCCAACAATCGCGTCATCGAACACATCCGCAATTCATAAAATGCTTAGCAGTTAATAGCTAATAACTGAGCCACCACTGAAGCAGGTAGTTAATGTTTGTAAAGGCCCGGGCAAACGGCTTCAGCATCCGTTCGATTTTGTTGCACCCTGTCAAACGATGTTGAACGTCGTGGGGTGGGAAACGGTTTCAGCACATCATCAATATTTGATTCAACAATTCTTCACGAGAGGCTTGGCATCCAGTCCTATGCTTGTTACTATGGATACCTCTTCGAGAGACCGATTAGTGTGCCACCAATATGTCAGGAAAAATACCATACACGATCAGTAACATTAATACAAAGATGTAAACAGTTCTACTCGAAAAAGGCCACCAAATAACGTGTTTAGCTTTTACTTCAATGTTCACGGCACATGATCTGGTCAAAAGTCCCAAACCATAGAATGCGAGCTTTGGTATTGATATTATTTGTTTATACACTATTCAAAGCCTTATTGTGCAGCATAATCACTTGAAAATACAGGTCCATCATTTTCTCGCACGTTTTTTTGCATGCCCATGGAAAAAATTCTGACTGAGGGGCATTGGGGCCCACTAGAAACCGAAATACCGCTCAAAAAATCATCCGAAACCGAAAAACCGGAGTGAATTTCCATCAAAACCGGAAACCGAATACAAAACCATCAAAACCTAGAATTTACAGACTCAAATTTCCGAAACCTTAATCGACCTGATACATTTGTGGCACGTGGAGGATACAGACTAAGCTATCTTGATTTTATCACGGTTTTCGTGGAAGCTATTAGTGAATCAGCAGGCCCGTAGACAGGTTTTTGCGTGTGGAGGTGCGTTTGAGCGCCGAAGGCTCGAAATGGCAAGAGCCCATGGCGCAAGATTGTAGGGGGGTCCGGGTATGGAAAGCCAAATGGTGCAAAATTCAAGAAGCAAAATTGGCATCACATTCAACAAATTTCCTATCAAGGTCAAGACGGATTTCGATCAAACTCAACAAAATCAAGTCAAGCTCAACGATTTTCTCTCAAGGTCAAGACATCTTTTAAACAAGCTCAACAAAATAAAGTTATCACATTCAACAAATTTCCTATCAAGGTCAAGACGGATTTCGATCAAGCTCAACAAAATCAAGTCAAGCTCAACGATTTTCTTTCAAGGTCAAGACATCTTTTAAACAAGCTCAACAAAATAAAGCTATCACATTCAACAAATTTCCTTTCAAGGCCGAGAGATATTTGAGTCAAGCTCAAGAAATAAATTGAGTTACTTTCAACGAAAAAATTATCGCAGTTTCAAGCTGCGTTCGATATCGACCAACAACTTGGCCTTTCAAGGTCAAGCCGCGATTGCCGTCACGCTCAACGTAACCAAATTCTTGCATCAACAACCGAAACACGTTGTCAACAACTACCCCAAACACTGTCAACAAATAAAATTATGGAATCCGGAATCCGGAATCTGGATTCTAGAAACCGCAGTGCGGAGAACAGAAAGAGCTCAGATAGAGGACAATATTTGAAGCCAAATGTTTCTGAAAATGATCAAACCAATTACTACCGTCATTCCCTGCTAACAGAGGCCTCTTTTCCTTGTATTCAGCGTGCTGGGGACGCTGAATACAAGGAAAAGAGGCCTCTGCTAGCAGGAAACTACCGTCACTGTATTTCGCCTGTATCCCTAAACAGGTATGGAAAATTGGCATCAAAATGGTCCTGTTTTGTGTCAGTATGGTTGCGTCCCGCTGTGACTAGCACCATCGTGTATTTAATATGTAGTTCAGTTATTAGGAAAGTTGTCTGGCTATGCGATAATAAATGTAAATAAAAGTAAGATGTTTGCTTATATTTTTCGGGTTTACCTAAAATCAGGAATCCGGAATCCGGAATCCGGATTGAGGGTTAAAAGAACCGAAGAAGAAGACGATAGATGTCTTACAGGAAGAGGTAGGTGACAGGAGTGAAGTCTTAATCTGGGACTTGGTTTGTTCTTTCCAGTTGAGTCGATGTGGAGGGATATAGGGATAACTATTAAGAAAGACCGTATGCAGGATCATTAAATGCAACTTAAAGAGCTGACCCGCGAGATTTTACACTAGCCTCGTACATGTTTAACCGTAAGAAACAAACAGGCCCATACAGTGCAGCCCTCGCTGCAAAAACGGAGTGAGAAGCATTGCTATTGGGAAGAAAATCTTTCTTGGAGCAGATTAACTACGTTTATCGTCTACTGTAAAAGTAGGCCTGACCGAGTCCTCAGTTGTTGTAGATATCCTTAACCAATCAGAAGTGGAGAGCAGCGTGCTCAAGGTTCCTATATAAACGTTTCAAGGTATATTGGGCACCATACTGACTTAGGTTTTTTCGAAAAAAAAAAAAAAAAAAAAAGAGCAATGGCAGAAGACGGTACAACTGTATGAGGGTGAAAATGTTGTAAGCAAACGAAAGCGCTAAAACAATCCTCACCCAGCCCCCATAGCTATCATTTCCAGGTGGGGCATTTATAAACGCCTTTATTCTTTGTCTTCTTTTTTTCTCCAGTTAATCTCTCGGATTATATTTATTTCGTGTTAGTTTCTTTTTTCTGTATATTTAAAGTTTTTTTAAAGTGATCTTTTTTCGTCTTTTGGAGATGTTCCAGAATGTACCAGGATGTTCCGGAATGTCCCATGTTCCTCGTTTTATCGACGGCCACTCGATAACCTGAAATGTACGCGCCGATACAGTTCCCAAACATTCCAGCATGGAACAACAGACAATGACCAATCAGGCGTAAGCGTTCCCACGCGCAATTAAGTCAAGATATGCAAAGTGATTTTTGTCTGCTTTTTGGTCACGAAGCGTTTAAAGTAATAAGTAAAAATAGCTCATGTTTTATAAAGATCTAGCTGAAATCAATAATAAAACATTGAAAACGGAAAAAAAAAAGTTGCTCGAAATCATAAAGGTTGATCGAAAATCGAAAGTTGTTCAAAAAGTTGCGGTCAACTTGTGGACAGGCCTCACACTTTTCATCGACAAAAAATAAGAGAAGGTGCTTTTAATTGAAATGATTTGAATTTAAATGTTCAAAATGCACAGAACATTAATTAGTATCGTTGTGGTGTGATTGAAAGCTGTGTGCTTTAAAGGAATCAGGCGGTTTATTAAAAGCAAAACCAAAGTATTAAAATGCTGTCCTAGAATAAACTTCATGGGCTTGATTGCTGCAAAGACGTAAACTTGACAGACGTAAACTTGAACTGGCTTTACGTGCGTAAATAAAATAGAAACGATGAGTGAAAGGACGCGGGTAAACGTAAAAGTTGAACGAGGTTCAACTTTTACGTTTACGCGCGATCTTTTGCACATCGTCTCTATTTTATTACGCACGTAAAGCCAATTCAAGTTTACGTCCGTGCGCACGTAAAAATTACGCGACAGTGGAAATCCACCTTAAAAGTTAAACCTCGCTCAACTTTTACGTTTTTATACGCGCGTCCTTTCACACATCGTCTCTATTTTATTTACGCACGTAAAGCCAGTTCAAGTTTACGTCCGTGCGGCCGTAAAAATTACGCGACAGTGGAAATC
The DNA here is from genome assembly GCA_016490735.1 of Pachyseris speciosa. Classification (NCBI taxonomy): domain Eukaryota; kingdom Metazoa; phylum Cnidaria; class Anthozoa; order Scleractinia; family Pachyseridae; genus Pachyseris; species Pachyseris speciosa. The sequence goes on along the minus strand of JAEMWC010000107.1, from coordinate 33,773 downwards.
CACCTTTATTTTATATTCATGCACTTCAAGATTAACCTTCGTCGGCATGAATACAAGCGATTTGAAGATTGAAGATACCAAGCATGTACCAATATCAAGACTGCTCGAAAAGTTCCCGGCAACTTAAATCAGAGAAGGCGCTTTTAAAACGATTTGATTTTGGAATGTTCGAAATGCACAATACATTTATAGTATAAAAGTATTCCATGGGCTTAATTGTTAATTGCTGCAAATTTAAGGCTGAATCAGTTTTGAAATTTCCCTGCCCTTGTAATTTTTCAAGGGCTACAATCATAGATTTGTTGACCTTCTTGTCACTCAAGCGATTTTTTTTTCGACATTTTCTACCAGACATCTAGTTCACATTCCGGATTCCGGATTCCGGATTCCGGATTCCGGATTCCATATTTTATTTGTTGACAGTGTTTGGGGTAGTTGTTGACAACGTGTTGCGGTTGTTGATGCAAGAATTTGGTTACGTTGAGCGTGACGGCAATCACGGCTTGACCTTGAAAGGCCAAGTTGTTGGTCGATATCGAACGCAGCTTGAAACTGCGATAATTTTTTCGTTGAAAGTAACTCAATTTATTTCTTGAGCTTGACTCAAATATCTCTTGGCCTTGAAAGGAAATTTGTTGAATGTGATAGCTTTATTTTGTTGTGCTTGTTTAAAAGATGTCTTGACCTTGAAAGAAAATCGTTGCGCTTGACTTGATTTTGTTGAGCTTGATCGAAATCCGTCTTGACCTTGATAGGAAATTTGTTGAATGTGATAACTTTATTTTGTTGAGCTTGTTTAAAAGATGTCTTGACCTTGAGAGAAAATCGTTGAGCTTGACTTGATTTTGTTGAGCTTGATCGAAATCCGTCTTGACCTTGATAGGAAATTTGTTGAATGTGAGAAAATCGTTGAGCTTGACTTGATTTTGTTGAGCTTGATCGAAATCCGTCTTGACCTTGATAGGAAATTTGTTGAATGTGACGCCAATTTTGCTTCTTGAATTTTGCACCATTTGGCTTTCCATATCCGGGGGCATGCTCCCCCGGTAAATTTTGATAAATTGGACTGTCTACAGGATTGCATTTTGTGCGTTTTGAAGGCCCTAAAATCAGACAGTCAAGATCAAACCGCGTAAAAACGTCAACACTCAAGAAAAATTTCTTGGTCGAAATTGATCGGGGGCTTAATCTTTGAGTAATGTGCCAAGCTCAAGCCTCCTTGAACCCTTCTGGGCAAAGAAATCTATGCTTCTGATGCTAGCTCTGTTGTAAGCGTGGAGCCGTCTTAGAACTCCTCAGTTTCACATTCGCAGCTGGTGGCTAGAATATAATATAAAAATTGTGGAACAAATCTTCAGGAGGACGTAAAGATTTGTTTTCAAATCCCTCAAGGCTTTTACATCGGTATTGGGTCTTCCCTCTTTTGGCTTCGAGCTGTATCCGAAATAGTCGTCCAGCAGTTTAATAGTATCGGCATAGCAGGGAGTCACATAGCAACGGTTCATGAAATGGGTTTCACTTCAAACTACACAATATGCGTGTCAGGACGCAAGGAGATGCCCCTAACTCATCCTGGTGATCTTGTGAACTGCCGCCATCAGTACTGATGTCGTCCGAAAAGAAGCCAAAAACCACGTCAGATACCAGATCCGAAAACCCCTTGTATTTTAGCCGAAAAGTGAAAACCAAATCCTAATAAAAGCAAAAACCGCAAACCGTAACAGACACCAAAACCGAAAAACCGAAGTTTTTCGTTGCAAAAACCGAAAAACCGAAAAATCCAATGCCTCCCCCTCTTAAAGGGGTTTAATTTTCTTGTTAAGTGGCGCCTTTGATGGCACTCAATTTTACCCACGGCGCAATATTGAACGCTCTTAAAATATTAAGCTAAATGAGAGTGAAAACCTCAACATTTATAGAAGCTGATAAACAAACACAAACATTAAACATATTGGTCGTCAGAATAAAAAGTGGTTAAGTTTCGGACTTGGACGCGCTCAGCTACTTTTGATCTTAACTTGTTACCCGTTCGCAATGGACTGTCTTCGTGTATGTGTTTTGGCGGTTTTGGTCAACTCAGCAATAAGCGCTGGAGATTTGTTTCCCAACAGTATTATTCTGCATGACAGAGCTTACATTTCGTACAATTTTGACGAGGCTTCAGACACGCTGGAGTTCTTGGCGGAGGTTAATGCGACTGGTTGGATCGGGTTTGGCTTCGCTTTGAACATTTCTAACTCCATGCAAGACTACGATGTCGCAGTTGGAGGGGTATTAAGCAATGGCACAGGCTATCTAAGGGTGAGTTATTATAATTCAGCCAAGTTATCTTAGGTTGTCTTTTTCTTGCGTTAGAGGTGTTTAGAGGTGTTATCTGAATAAAGGGCTAGCTTTAGCAACAACGATGGTGACGGCGAGTGAGTTCAGCTGACCTTGCGCATCTTTTCATCAGTTTAAATTAAGACATTAAAGAAGGAACATTAAAGATATTAAAAACGAACGAACAAAGTTTCGATGACTCAATGACATCATTATCCCGTTCAAACTACATGATAGAATTGATTATGTATATAATAGGAAAAGTAACTTGGAGCCTACATGTTAACGTATTCAAATGTTATGTAAAGAATTTGGCGCGAACGGAATCTGACTTTGTGCTAAGGTTTGGTTTTGTGTCCCTGAAAAACAGCATCTCGTAGATCAAACAGTCCAGCTTTGAGCACCATTTCTTTATAACTGTAAACTGGTCTTGCTGATTAGTTGCATGTAGTATATTAATCGATCAGGTATTAACAGGTACATATTTACTTAAGCATATGTACTTGAGCAGTACGATGAAAAACTGATCTAACTGATCTGTGAAACCACCTTTCTGCTCAAACCTTAAACAAACCTTATTAGACAAGTTACGAAAAATCAAGCCTTAAGTATTAACTCAAATACTACTACTACTACTACTACTACTACCACTACCACTACCACTACCACTACCACTACCACTACCACTACCACTACCACTACCACTACCACTACCACTTCTACTACTACTACTACTACTACTACTACTACTACTACTACTACTACTACTACTACTACTACTACTACTACTACTACTACTTCTGCTACCTACTACTACTTCTGCTACTACTACTACTGCTAATAGTAATAATAATAATAATAATAATAATAATAATAACTTTAATTTATATCAGTGTCAATGCATTTAGCTACAATTTAGCTAATTGGGGACACCTATAAACTAAAAGTACAACTATTCAATTGGCGCTAATTTCGCGCTTATTTGACTAATTATTCTTTTAAGAAATTGAAATTAAAATTTATTTCGTCGTACAAAGTAATTTTAACTTTAAGGCAAAAGTCCTAAAAATCTTCTGTTTAGGCCAAGTTCAAGCTATAAATATGGGTTTTATTGGCCAATCGTGAGGTCAAGATGGCGGCCAGATATTGGCCAAGTATAACAACGAGGCCAATATTCCGCCACCTTGACCGTACAAGCTTGGTCAATAAAGGATTTATTATATGACTCAAAGGACGCTATTAATATAATAAGAGTTACTTCCCCGTGACTGCCTCTGGCTGTCAAACATTGGAGAGAATTAATTACTCTCACTCTGGAAGCACTGTTAGAGATTTCAGTAGGGTTGAATGATAGTACACAAAATAGTTTTAGGGCTAAGTCTACCTCCAAACGTATGACAATATGAGACACATCTTGGGTCCTAGGGATAACCCTAACGCAGATTTGAGGGGATAGCAAAGGAAATTTTATGAATAAGGAATAATTCATACAGTGCGCCATTCCGTTATACCATGCATTTGTACCCCAGAGTTGTTGTTAATATTAGTTATTAAGGAGGCCTACTATATTTTTCCTAGTTCTTCTTTACCTTGCTTATAACGTGACGTACGAAGAAGTAAATAAAGATATTTGCGGTAAATTGAAATTCAGTTCGACAACCAACGACGGAACTCTAACTATTGAACCGTAGATTGCTTGTGATTGACAAAGGCTTAAATGACGGAGGGTTGTTGGGGGTCACGATATAGCACTTGAGGTTGTGGATTTTAATTTCTGTTTATGTTTTTAATACAGAGAAAAATTATTTTCAAGTCCTATAATAGCTTTGACCGCCCGTTTTCACGGCCATAGCTAGTATGAGGCGAACCCGGAGGCACTTGACTCGATAAAACTTTTGGATTTACGTTCTATTTTTTCCTTCCTTGCGTGTGTAGCTAACGAAAAATATAAGCAGGCTGTGTAATTTTACAGAAGTGTAGCATTTATTGATTTTCCTGTGAGAGGCTATACATTGAAAAATAATAGCGGAACTCCAGCGGCCCGAAGGGCCGCCAAGCGGAGCACCATACCTATAGAAACCCGTCAACTCCTTTTCTCATGGTAAAAATGGCTAGCGGTATTGCCCGTGGGCGCGACCGCACGACGACAACGACGACGATGACGGAGTCGCACAATAAGGGAATAACTTGCCCGGCCCGAGCGCGAAGCGCGAGGGCCGCAAATGACACTACAAGGGCGCAAATAAACAATATTCCCGATAAAAGTCATGTCATTATCATTATTATCAATAAACAAGGCCAAATGATATCAAGAATGGGATAAACACAATAATACCAAACACAAATCCGATTTAACTTCAGCGTAGAATTTCCGCAGTAACTCATTTAGCTCAACCGGTGTTACACAATGGAAGTCAACTTTCAGCTTTCGTTTGTCGCACCATTTCTCGAATTATTTGATCCCCCACGAAGTGGCTCTCTTTGTATTTTCCGCCTGACCTTTGCTTCTAATTTGTCCAAATCTTCTAGCCCCAAATCTGAGTTTTGACTGCTAATTTCTTCCATTACTTCAGTTTTCGCTCGAAGACGATTCGACGACTGAAAAAACTGCAGTTCAAAACCGGAGTTTCGCAAATGAATGGTTTTCCCGCGTCAACACTAGGCTTACTCTAATTGGTTAAAATCCATCGGATGATGAAGCAAGAACCAATCAGCTGTAGGGCCGATAATGCATTAGCAGCCCGCTGTCAGTCTTTTGCGGCCCGCTGAGCGTGTGTTTTGAAGAGGCCGATTTTCTATTTGGCCGCGTATATTGATAATAATAATTAATAATATCCTAATAGTAATCACAATAATCCAACATGGCGGCCAAACTCCACCTGGCCCACCTGACAAGCTAGTTTACAGCGTACGGCTTTGATACTGGGCATCCATCTTATAGCCAATTGACACCTGTTAAAACAAGGTATCCGCTGGCCAATGTCACGTGACCATATCGCGGGCTCAAGTTAAGACCTCATCGAGGTTAGCTGTTTACTTTGAACTTCACCGCTGACCAGGTAATTGCTTTTGATTTGATCGCAAGTTCAAGCCAGGTGTGGGAAACCCAAACCAAATCGAGGCTTTTAAATTTTTCGTGCGCTTTCTGCAGCTCGTAAATTAACATTCAGTTGGTTTCTTCATTTTGAGCAAAACAACTTCATCTTCTTCAATCGAAGTTTGTCTTTAAATTCGCGTAAAAAGCATAAAAATCAAGTACTTTACCGCGGCATCTTGCATCTCACCAAGAAAGGTCACTTAAGAATGACTGTCTGTAAGGATCAAGAATATTTTGTCAGCGACCAATTTGACGAATCCCTCATGTTTTGCTGGAAGACAACCTTAGGTAAACTATTTTCAAAAATCACATTTAAAAGTTTCATCGATTTTTTAATTTTGTGAAATTCGCGATTATATCAAATAGCGGTCAAAGTGCGGTTTTCATGTACAAAATAACATACGGGAACGAAGCACCTTACAGTCGAGTCAGGTCAAGCGTACCCCCCTAGATTACATTAATGAGTTGATTATTTGAACATTGAACCCGTTAGTCGTTTCGAATAATGCAAGCATTTTTGAAATATTCGAATCAATCTTCGATTGCTGATTGGACTAAGCGAACAAAAGATGCTCCTTATATGGGAAATCGAAGCGTCCAACATGGCGTCCAACGGTGAGTGGAAGTGATAGGTGAAAATTTTTAAATGTTATTATCGAGGAGTTGTTTTGCTTTCTACATCCCATAGAGCTTGTAGAAGTCTTATTCGTGCTAAAAGGATTTCAGGCGAAGTTCTAGCAAGTTTTATCCTCAATATTTTTGGTTGTTTACAACGCTGTACGCTATTAGCTGTGTTTAATTTCGCTCCGTACAAATTTATTATTTTAGGATTCCTCGGAAAGATCAATATTGTTGGATTGTAAAGGCCTAAAAAATGTCTGCTCTATTAAAAGAGATGACGGAAATAAAGTCTCTTTGGTCGAACGCGTTTTTCAAACACATCTACGGGGACGTAGCCCAATCAGCAATTGAACTTCAAAAATGATTGCATTATTCGAAACGACTAACGGGTTCAATGTTCAAATAATCAACTCATTAATGTAATCTAGGGGGGTACGCTTGACCAGGCTTGACTGTAAAACATCTTCAAATGAAATCAAACTTCACACAATCTTAGAACAACTAATTTTCTCCACAGTTCACCTTCAAACATTTCCAGATCTACAAATACTGCGATTCCAAAACGTACTTTCAAAAAATCATTTCAAGCGGCACCGCTGATAGCGGCAAAATATTGTTAATTTCAACAGGCAAAAAATGTTCTTGGTGCATTTCGGTAATTTGACTCAAAAGCCATAAAATATCATTGTTGATCCTTCATCATGCCAAGTGTCAGTACCGGAATAGCGACGGTTCGCTCTGAGGAAATCGAACAACTTTGCGATGGGTCCGGCTCAAATTACACAGCTTTTGGAACGAAACGAAGCTTATTTATAGTTAACATCAATTACGGCGGTTGGATTCGAGATTTTATCTCAATAGCGCGGATTTGTAAATTAAACCTGAAAAATCCTTTTTTTATCATTCAAGCCAGGTAATTCAGAGCAGGTGTGTCAGATTTAAGCTGCAAATTCCTCCAATGCACTCTCCGCCGGTGTCTCGGGTCTTTGTAGAAACGTCGAAAAACTGGCCGCAAGGTGTCCACAGCTTTTGACATTTCGAACACAGCGAATTGCCGCAGTCTTTAGATTATTATTGTCACAAAAACATTTCGAATTCTTGGAGGCAACAACGGAAAACCCAGCTTCACAGCCTTGTAATCTAGATGAATTCTATCATGAATTGACCGCTGAATGCAAAATACTTCCTATTTACGTGATGGTAACGTTTATCTTTTTTACAAAAAGATCGTTTAATAGTCAATTAGCTTCAATTTCTTGAGAAGTCAACATTTAACTAGAAAAATCTGATTAGACTTGTAAAGTAGAGTAAATTACAAACAACATTCCACCCAAATAACGAAACGGAAAACGAAATTCAACGACTTTCAATACACTGTATTGTTGTTTAAGAAGGCACAAGAAACATACCCAAAGGACTTCCATCCACCTTTAATGCTACCGAAATGGCCTTCTACAATCGTTGAATTTCTGTTAAAACATTAGAGGTCCTTTCAACCCATATTTTGCAGCAGCCTTTTCCACACAAGTAGTTATTCACGATTTCGAGTAAAACGCCAACGTTCTGTTTATCTTTTTCTTTTACTCAAGAAGATGTCACGCAATCCTCGCAAGAAACGAGACAATATACTAATAGTAGCATCATAACTAATTCTGTGTAATTCTAGTTGCTTAAAAACTTGTCATCGGGACTGGACAACACTTTATTTCTACTAAAGACAAATGCAATGGTAAATCTCTGGCCTACCCCAAACAAATCTTTTACAAGTTACTGTCGGAAGAAGAACCAGGTAGGGAGCCTTTCTGCGCACAGGTGGAGTGGGTATGTCGAGGCCCAGCTCTTCGCACACACGTTGCAGCATTGGCAGCTTGAGAAGCTTTAGGCTAACATCCAGCGCCATTTTGCACAGGTCGTACTGATCGTACACAAGAGGATGCCGGAGCTGGACAGCCTTCTTTGCTTGACTTAAGTTAAACTCCTCCTGAGATGCTAGCACATCCATCTCATCAGGATCCCTTTGGCGCACTGAGGCACTTTGGCGAGAAGAGAAGGACGCAACCTATGAAGCGGAAAGAAATTCAGATGCTTGAAAGAGGCGTTCACCATCAGTGCCTCGAGCCTGTCGCAACCTCTTGCTGACTTGTGGAAGCTTTAAGGGCTGGTAACGCGCCAACGCCTTCCTCTAAGCGGGACTTGTAACCCATTTTTGCTAAATCAAGGAGCGAGTGTTTTTCTAGGGAGTGAGTACATTTTTCCAGTGACAAATGTTTCTCCAAAGCAGACAGTCTTTGAAAAACACGAATGCAGCCGTTATGTGGACAGGAATATACAGCGTCTGCCTGGCCGCTAAGACCAGGTCCATCAAGAGGAGTCTCGTCGGTCACACTGGCTGGTGATGGCGCTGTCGTTACGGTAATAGTTTGGGAAGGCCTATTACTCAATGACTTAAAGTCTCCCTGAGAAAATAATTCTTCAAGTAAGTCAATTCCAGGGCCTTCGATGTAAAAACAAATGAGAGAACATTTCAACATACAGAACAAGGTGAGTAATAAAATTCAAATTGGGTTCCATAAGACAGGGAGAATTGCCGAGAAAGCTTCTGTATATATAGGTTTCATGAGACACGCTAATGTAATAATTGTTTTTACTTATAATCATTTTCACCTCACTTCACGCATCACACTATTTAATAAATATCGCAGCTGTGAGCTCTATCACCTGATGGTGTACGCGCATGAACGTGATCACTTCACGTGATCTTTTTAAACCAATTAGAGCTGGAGAAATTGTAATGGTGATATTATGTCCTTTGACAGAGCCTCTCAGACTCGGAAAATTTTAGTAGCGAATTACAATGTTACTTACGTGCGAAAAACAGATGCGTAAAGTTGCAGTGTAATTATTGATTATAATTTGGTTTAATTTGTTGTAACTTACGTACTTGTCGAGAGCTTTTTCGGTTTGATTGTTTTACCAGATCCGATAAGATATGCGCGCCAACAGGTAACTCTTTCTGCGGAGCTAAACTCAAAATTATTGAGCTTAGTGATCCCTGCGATGGTTTGAGATTCGTCTGACGTATCGATAATGGCGTCAAAGGAAGCCACCCGTACTCCCTCGACACCTCCGTGTGATAACAGAGCTTTTTTCAGGTCGGTGGCTGTGCAGACGTCATGGCCTTCGTTAATGAAAGCACGGACGTGTCGTTTGCAGGTTGCAGCTAACCGATCTGCGGCCTCTTTCCCGCCTTGTGGGTCGCTAAAATCAACACGGACTACTTGGATTCCAGTGCTGGTTGGTATGTCTCGGCATGCGAGAATTGCACGGGAAGAGTGGTAACAGCTCGCGTTGTCTTGACGGAAGTATGCTTTCTTTAGTTATGGGTGCTCTTGTTTTAATGTGGCCAGTACATGACGCATGATCGCTATCACGGCTGAACTTCCCTGGCCGCAGGACTGGATTACATGAACAAAGCCTTGCCACTGCAGATCACCCTGTATCCGACGGTAAACAACAGATATGTGCCATGATATGCCACGTTTCCCAAACCACTCAGCTTGTGACTCCCGATATCGCTGAGGCAAAAATTTCATCGCCCAGTCATTGACGATAAAAACTGCCTCAGGATGGAGAGCATCAATGACATCCAAGCGAGCCTGATCTTGATGTGTGAACCTTAGCAAGTGACATTTCCATTACTGGATGGCAAGGGAGGCTGAAGTAGCAAGATACGATGCTTCGTCTTTATAATCCTCCGTGGGAAACGATGCCTCCTCCACTGCTCGAAAGATCTGATCTAGAGTTGACTGAAGACTTTCGAAGCGTTCGCATACTTAATTGTGGTCATGGTCGCACCGCTGCTGAAGGTCAGCATCGGTGCTGTCATTTAGTGCAAATACACTGCAGTGACTTGTCACAGTAGATGAAGTGCTCACATGAGCCTACAAAAAATTACTCGTGCCCTTAGTCTGTGTGCAACTTACATTGTCCGCCTCCAGATCCAAAAGTAAAGTGATTGAAGTAAATGCAAACGATAAATGCGTTGATGCCCCGGGTGGGGGAGGGGGGGGGGTATACTAAAAAAAAATATGTGTGGGGAGGCTCCGCCCCGAGGTCCGACCCCTTACCCTTTTATATACCATTTTTGACAGAAAAGGCACCCCATTCGTATACCTTCCAATGACAAATGGTACCCCTTTCGTATATCTGTACAGTCATAAGGTATGTGTGTTTGAAATATTTTAATAATAGGCCCTTTTAATTACGTAAATGACAGATTTCCCTACCCTTTCATATACTTCTACTCGTGAAATCCCTATCCTTTCATATACCTGAAGCGTGAAAAAGGTAACCCTTTCCGGCGGAGCCTTCCCGTATAGGCCATTATAGGAAGTATTCCCCCCCCCCCCCCATTCCCCCCGAAACTTTACGGCCGATGGAATGCGTGACTCTCGCGTATCAAATGTCAACAACCCTTGTTAACCCGCCAGTGTAGCTCTCACACAGCCATGTATATCACCCCGAGGCTTGGGATCCAAAAGCCAGTGGTGTAGCATCGCAGTAGATAAACGACTTTGGGGTATGTTTCATTATTTTGACTATATTAAAATAAATGTTTTTCGAAGAAAACAAAAGCCTCTTCACATGCAATGCATTAGTCCACTCTGTATTTGTCCTTTAAATTTGGATATCCAATAAACGCAAGAAACGTAGCGATTTTTACCAAATATGGCCTTTTGAGTTTAGACAAGAACGAAACTGACCGTTTTTAACGTCAAAGAGAAACGACAAAAATGCCCCTTTTTGCCTTCATGTTTTTTAAGGAAATCTTCGTCGAAAAACAAAACTTCGACCATCATAACGAAATTCAGTCTTTGTTCTAGCTTAGAAATGACTTGTTTTATTCATATTTATCTCCCGAGCATAGATACAGCCTTTTGTTCCAGTGCATTCGGGCCTTCCCGACATTTTCAACATCTCGAGCACGTTACATGCTGGAAACTAACGAGAATTTTTGACAGCGCCCGTTCCTTCCCCCAATTCTTTCACATATAAACTAAGTCTACAGCCACTCCGACCTACCGCCAACATTTCCTGCTTGTGGTCATCTTCAGTGCTCACAAATTTCAAAATATGCGGCGGTGGGTCGAGAAATTCATCAGTAGTCGAGTTCCAAAGGTAACAAGTGTCCGACCGGCCAAATTCCCAGTTCGTCGAGTAACAAGCCAAATTCGACAACAAAGTACATCACCTTGCTCGATTGTTTGAGAAAGTGGACTCTTAGCTACCGTCACGCTTAATGATGCTCATCAGGCAGCCGCTAAAGATGAAAAATGGCTGTAAACGTAGCAAAAATCGCAAGCAAACCGAACTTGGGCCATTGTTGTTGCCTCACGGATAAAAAGTACTGAGCTACGTCAAAATGACGTTTTCAGAAACCTTGAGCCTCCAGTGCCTTAGGACAGCACCACTCTTCCCTGGTAGTTTCAAATAAAGAGTCACAAATTGCTATTCATCGCTTATAGGTGGAAAATCATTCCGAAAACGTAAAAACAGCTGGTAGTCAATGGGTTAATGGGAGGAACGAGTAGCTCAAACACTGTGGAAGAAGCTCTTTCTTTGGATAAACCGTTTGCTATTTTTGCGGATGCTTGTTTTTACTTAACTGAAGCTTACGTATTTTCAAGTGGTAGAAACCTCTACAACACAGCACAGTGAGGTAAATTAAATAAATAGAAGCTAAACCTTATGTTTAATCGTTGTTACTTTTGTTCAGGAATGAATTTTGTTCTCTCTAATGGATATAAATGACAATCATCTGTATTCATTTTGGACGCAAAAAAGTGATTGAATTGTTTGTTTGTTTTCTTTGCAAAGCGAACGAGTGTTTTTACTCGGCTTGGCTGACTGTTTTTCGACCTTGGTGCCTCAACAGCGTTAAGAAACTTTTGCCCTTATCTTATTAACACGTAATCACAATGAGTCCTCTTAAAATTAAGGATTAAAGGCGGAAACTCAAGCTCGAGTAAAAAAGAAAAAGCGGATCAAATGCATGTGCATGTGCACGTCTCAAAATCTGATAGGCTTTTGTACATTATGCTTTTGTTTCCCCACTAAAATGCTCCACCTTAATGTTCCAATTTTCCCACTAAAATGCTCGGTCTTCCCAAAAAAACCACTAAAATGCTCGGATAATGCTCATTATACAAACGGTTTTTTTAAATTAATTTCAAAGTTTTTAACATGGTGTTAATTAACTGTTCACACTTACAAACACGTACAAGTGTTGCAAGTAACAACAACAACGTATACAAGTTCATAAATACAGCCAAAAAAACATAATCCTCGAAATCATCTATGAATTTTGAGTTTCAGTCTTCATTTTCTCTAAAAAAAAATAATTTCTTTCTTAGTTTCTCGGAAAAAAATTAAGTTTTCGGAAAAATGCTATTAAAATGCTCGAATAATGCTCAATGCTTTCGCCTCACTAAAATGCTCTATAAAATGCAAGCATAATGTAGAAAAGCCTAAAATCTGACATAAAGTTGTCAAATTGCTGTCAAAAATGTCATAAACCAGCGCGCTTCACTCGTCGTTTGAAAAACGTTTTAGAGATCTTCGCCGAAAGCGGCCTGTAAACAACAATTAAGTTTCGCCGTCTATAAACATGTCGTCTTAATTTGTTTGAACCGGTAAGAATTTTAAAAACAGCGAAATGGGTTGACGGGCTGGCTGGCTTTGATAAAATTTATAGTCGGAAATGCTCGTGTGGTTTGGCATGCGCTTTCTTCGTTAACTGGATGATGTTTTGCCACTGAGAATCATTAATTGAAGAAGGTTCTTCTGTAGACATGGGAAGTAACAGTAAAACTATCAAAGCACTTTAGTGTTTTGTGTCAGCCAAGGAAAGATTTTGTGGGAAATGGCTCTATTATTCAGCTCTGTCGCGTTCCGAGTGATTGCTGCCTCAGTGATTCCTGTTGACTGCTCTAAACGATCAGGTTCGGACCTCTTTTTTTATCTTTTCTACGGACATTTACGTCAAAATTGCTAAGCAATTTTGCTGGCTTAATACAAGATATTTTTGTTACTTGTCTAATTTCTCCACCTTCTCAAAGAATCCTCGAAGAAACATTATTCGTATTGTGCTTTGTTTTCTCGTACTGTAATATGTTCGTTGTTCTGTGGTTTCTGAACCGCGGTCAATTCCTGTTGACTGCTGTAAACGATCAGTTTGTACCCTTTATTTTCTTGTCTAGGGACATTTATGTCAAAATAAATACCGATTTTTCTAGCTTAATCAGTACAAGCTATTTTTATTACTAGCTAGTCTTGTTTAATTTTTCCACCTTCTTCTTCGAGCAAACACTCGCATTGCACTTTGATCGCTTGTAGTGTTTTTTTTTATCCGCTTTGAATTCCCTTACGCTTTCATCTGAAAGTAGTTAGGACTCAAGAATGTCTGTCTTTTTTTTTTTTTTTGCAAACGTTTGCTATCGAAAACTCTTCGTTTTCTGTGCTGCTTCTCAATTGGAGAGCAGGGTTGGCGCAGTGGTGAGAGCGCTCGCCTTCCACCAATTTGGCCCGGGTTCGATTCCCGGACTCCGCGTGATAAGTGGGCTGAGTTTGTTGGTTCTCTACTCTGCTCCGAGAGGTTTTTCTCCGGGTACTCCGGTTTTCCCCTCGCGCCAAAATCGAACATTTGATTTGATTTCATTTGATTTAGCGTTGATTTGATTTAGTCTCCTCAATCAGTAGAGCTTCTGTGCTCGGCTAGAAAGATTTGAGACTTAAATAAAATGATGATTATTATTATTAATTGTTTTGGACCTGACAAATTAAACTGGCCCAAATAAAGCCATGCGAAGTTGCTCGGTGAGAGTGTGCAGCTCCGATTCTAGGCTTGACCTGGCTAAATATATATATGGCCTTCAGCTTTTCTTTTTTTAATCGCTACATAACAGACTGGAATGGTGTTCCATCGAACATCATGCATGCACCCTTTTTAAGCAGTTTTCCGTCCTATCTATTACATTATTTGTGTCAGATGTAGCTTGTGAGTGACAAGTATGTAATTTAATTAGGTTAGCTTTGGATTGTATTTCAATTTTAGTGACAATCTGAAATCAGGGCTGACTTGTAAGAGACAAGTATTCGATTTAACTTGATTAGGTTAGGTCACCTCTTAGTTTTTAAAATGCGTAACATTAGATAATATTCTTTGTATGGGAATTTACTTTCTTCCAATTATTCTCCAGTCATACACTTTTTTTATGTTTTGTATCAACGTAGTTGTATTCGCATGACAAAGTATTACTAAACTTAAAGGGCATGTAAACCTCCAAACCGTATTTTTTCTTTTAACACAGATAATGAGTACACACTTCTGGCATACCGAAAATCCTATCCTTTTTTTCAAGCGAGCGCGTTTTCAGGTCGAAAATCCAATTCGAAGTTCGAAGCGCACGCCATTTTAATTGCGCAATCTTTTCCGTGACGTCACTTGTGGAATCTTTTGCCATCGGAAGTGAAAATTCCTCCTCCACGACATGTCTATACGCTTATTCAGGCAAATAAATTCAATTATTCATTTAGTCCAAATGGTAAAGCGCTGCATTGTTCACTTTTGTAGTATTTCGAACAAATCCGGGCATTCTACGTTTAAGTTTGCCGACTATTTGAATGTACGGCTGGTGGAATAAATTTGTTCAAGTCAAACCAGCCGATTTCCTAAAACTAACCAAACACGCGATAATTTGTAGCGCTTACTTTACCCTGGACTGCTTTGAGAGCCCCTATATGCAAGAAATGGGCTTTAAAACGAGGAGGGATTTGCTCCCAAGCGCTGTACTGACTATATATTCAGTTCAGTTTTGACTGCGTAAACACGAAAGCGAAGAGACGCACCAGACAGTCGGCAAAGCTGGTACAAAAAGCCGCGAAATAGCAGAGCGTTTCAAAAACTATAGGTTAAATGGGTGAGAGAAAAGTTTTAAGAAAACGTTCTTGAGAAAGATTTTTTTCTCACTAACTATGATTCTTCTAAAAGACTCGCTGTTATTCTTATTCTGAAGCCTTCACGTGGTGAAGGTTTGTGAGCAAGCAACTTCCTCCGCATCCGTATATAAACCGCATATGTAAGATGTGTAACGCCAGCATTTGAACAGGCGCCCGAAGAAGAAGGTGATCAAAATGAAACCACCGCTGTCTTAGCGTTTCAAGGACCAAGATGTCAAGACTCAAATCCTGGGTGCTCCGTAATAAAGGACATTTGTACCTCTAGTCTTTGGTCTTCTACCTTTCCAAATTTGTCCAATTTCTGGGGTGTTACTAAACGAGTAACGGAGTAAGGAGCAACGAGTAACAGAGTAACGAGAAAACGAGTAACGGGCAAAAATCTCGAGGGGTTAATTTTTTTGGATATCTCTAAAACATACAGAAAACAAATAACCAGTCAATATTTTTAAACTGATATCTATATATTTTGTCTCTTTTTTAAATCTTCCTCACATTTGCGCCATTTTTATAACGTTGCCGGGGTTCTCTATTAGTCACGTTATCGTTCCGCACAGCACTGCGTGAAAATGGCGGGATTAAACACATGCCCGTGAGTGACGATTCCAAAGAATATGCCTTGTGCAATCACGAAAACTTCATCCACTAAGATACCAAAACCTTCCTTAAGAATCGCTTGGAAGTCATGCCAGCGAAATGCTCTGGGGAGGTTTGGACAATACGTTTTGTGGATATTTCCCGAGAGCTGATCAGTCATGTCACACGCGGTGTGTCAGAACTTGAATGTGTCGAAACGATGAAGATTTCACTCTATGCCAAACAAATATCTTGAAAATTGGTCAAAATTTCTGACTGCCGGGTATCTAGTTTTTTGAAATCAGTTCCCGGCTGCCGGGTATCTAGACACGTCGTTGTTCTATTTTGTTAAACGACAAAGCAAATCAGCTGAACAGAAATTAAGCTTGCTGTCGAAGAGTGTTACAAAGCTCGCCTCGTGTTTAATCCCGCCATTTTCACGCAGTGCTGTGCGGAAAGATAACGTGACTAATATAGAACCTCTGTATGTTTTAGAGATATCCAAAAAATTAACCCCTCGAGATTTTTGCGCCTTACTCGTTTTCTCGTTACTCTGTTACTCGTTTTTCTAACACCCCAATTTCTGCACAACAAATACTCTCGTAAACAGTTCAAATTGGCTGCCACATTCGCAAGTAGAATTCCACTTTCGCGCGTAAAATTATATAAACAAGGGGAAAAAAACAACACAGATATATTAATAGCATTCGCGCTTAAGTCGAAATAAAATGTCAAACGATACGAATGAAATAAATTTTGAAACAATTGCCTATCTATTTTCCCTAAAGTCAGTCTGTTCCGCCTTTGTTACATTCGGGCACCAGACGACGAACTCTACGTGGCTAAAGACGATAAAGATGACGCCCAACATGCATCGCAGTTTCTGACGTTTCACCAACATCACAAACGTACAAATTACATTCATTTCGCTGTTTTCATCGGGTAGATTCTCCTCTGAGCTAGCGCTATCAGCACGAGCCGCCATAGTAATTACAGTGGAATTTCTCAGTTGCACAATGTTTGTGTTCCCCCGCTGACGTCAGGAGCACCCGCTATTGTTTCAACCGGAAGTGAAGCCTTCGTAGAAAATCTCGTTTTTCGCCTTAAATATTTAGAATTGGCCAAAATAAATGGCAAAACCCTTTTTCACCATCACATTTAGCGACAAATGAGAAAAAGTTATATTTTGGGTTTACATGCCCTTTACAACTTAAATTAAACTTAAAGTAATCTCTTTCTCATCAATGTACACATCCTTTGGACTTCCTTCTCCTGCATACAGTCTTTCAATTAATTTTATTAGTAGCTGGTCACACCAATTTTGTGGGATGTTAGGATGACATTTGGCATGGGATTTCTGATGTTTGATGAAGTATGTTGTGCAATTTCAAATGTACATGGAGAAATGTGAGACTATTCCTTACCTTTCTTGCAAAATAGAAAATCAAGTTAAGATGGCTAACATGGATTTACAGCACTTTTGCTTTGATGAATCACTACCTTAAATCCTCATACTACATTTTTCATTACCTTGATAGTGGTATCAACCAAATGCCCAATATTTTATTATTAAGGTCAAGACGTAACTGATCAAAAGAAAAATTTTGGTCTTAATTCATATCATCTAAATATTTTTATTGATTTCCGTGTATCTTTCTTTCATAATATTTTTGAGGCATACATATATCCAGAGGATACACAATTTCTCATTTCCGACTGTCTCATGGGAGGCTGTGGATAATTCAAATTGCATTCATTATGAAGTGATGATCTGAGTCACTATATATCTGATACTGAGCTTCTGATGTGATACTGATTCAAGGAGCAATCACCAGGCTTCTCCACCAATTTCTAGTGGCTCTAAACCATAACTAAGTAGCCTACAGTTGAACGGGGAAACAGACCTGTCCTTAGGTATTGCTCTAAGATGTTAAGAAAGGTTTTGTTTTAAAAATTTATAGATGCAAACTAGCACTACAGGTTCTTTTTTACACAAAGTATTAAAGATTATTTTTTTAAAAAACCTCCTCAATATTTTTATTTTGCTTTTTCAACATCTCCAAACTCAATTTGCATAGGAATTTTTATTACCTTACTCAATAGAACGCTTTTTTTTAGGAGGGGTGGGGGTCCAAATCCGTAAAAGGGGTTGATATCTGCTAGCAGTTCTGGACTAGGGGGTCCAAATCCGATCCACAAGCGGATCTGGACTGGAGGGTGCAAATCCGCGGGGGTCCAAATCAACTGTGCCACTGGCTCAGATCACCTTTCCATACTATTTTTTACAGCATTGGGTCTGTAGCTTGAGTGAGGTCAGATAGGTGATATGACAAACAGACTATATGTAAATGCCAGTAGAAAAAGAATGCTTTTGGAGCTCCGCTTTTAGGCTTGGCTAAATATATATATATTAAATCATTTATGAATATTGAAGAGGTTTTCAGCATTTGTACACATTGCCTCGGTGACAATTTTTGTCTGGCTACGGCTCAGGTTTTACATAATTATCAACCTCTGTGTTTCTATGTCTGTATATGCGTGTTATAAATGACGGAACTGCGTATATTGACGACGGGCAAAAAATCTGGTACAACACACGAATTTTTACTCGGTAACATGTTAACCTATATATTACCTCGTGAGAACTGAGTACATTCTCGAACGATCTGTAAAGAAAGAGGACGTTTTCCAAGTGTGAATCATGTACTTTGAAAATAATTTTATGTGTCTGGCCATTATTTCTGCTGCTGCGTTGAGTAAATTTTAATTGAATGAATTTTGGTGGCATACAATCAGTAGTGTCTAACAATATAAATCATAATAAGTTTTAATCAGTGTACGTGGTTCTAACTTTTGAGCCTGTGGACAAACTCTACGCAAAAAACACGTGTAGAATACTGCATCAATTGAAAGACATGCAAAGGTTTTTCCTTTCAAGATATTGACTGCTCTCCAAGAGACTAGATAAAGAATCTTGGTCTCAATAGGGGACTTACTTCATCGTTATCTGAATGGTCGTATTTTAAAGTGTGAAAACTCAAGGAGAAAGCATCCACTGCGACATAAAACAAACAATCGCGTTTTTTAAGGAAAATGGCCAAAGCACTCTATACTACACTCCTTTGATCTAAAGAGTAATCGAAAAATTCCCAGCTCTTTCCATGAAAGGTTTAACGGTTTAAATACTTTGGACTCAAGGCCTAACCTAGTGACATTAACATAACACGATTGAAATTCGATACCTTATCACTTATTTCAACAGGATTATTACACCAATGGCCACAACCAGCCTCCAGAAGATCCTCAGCAGGATTGGGTATTGACTAATGCAAGCGAAGAGAATGGTGTAACAACCTTAAGGCTTCATCGCAAGCGAATCACCACGGATCAGGAGAATGACGTCGCGATTGAGGTAAATCAATTTGCTCATTATTGATTCTTGTTAAAGAACCGAGGCGGGCAAATCGTTCATTCGTCTACATCTCTATTCCAAAATCAGTGTACTCAAAAATGCTCCTTCTCGTTGGCCTAATCATTCGTGTGGCCACTCCCTGCAAAATCAGTTTAATTTGTTATTGTTTCGGCGATAGTTCAGAGTTGTCTCTTAACTAAAAGAAACAAATCAACCATATAAGTGTCTGTGAGGAAACCTTTCCGCATTAAACTCAGTAAACTTTGCTTTTTCATGAAGCTTTGAATGATAAAACAACCTTTCTGTTTCATCTTGCAGAATATCACTAAATTTAAGTCAACTCGGCCCACGGCCGTTTCCCGCGCTAGGTATTAGACGATATATGTGCCACGCAATTCTGCGAGATAAATATACGTATTTCTGATCGAATGTGTGAGGGATCATCGCAGTCAACGACATTCAGTCACGCACTCACATATTCATTCTTTAATCTGCAGTTCAACCATATAAATTTCATACATTCATCAGTTATTTATTCATTTTCATATCGTTTTTCATCAGCGTGGAAGGCCAGTCGTTTTTGTTTGGGCTTATCAATCTTTATTTGATGCCGTGCATACGATACCTATTGACCAGGTAGCGCGGCGAAAACGAGAAGCGCTAAATGAATTACTGGTGTTCTGGCAACACGATAGGCGTGGTTTTCAGCTAGTAACATTTGTGCCCAACACTACGTCAGCCACTACATCGCGCCATAATGCGCCAACGACTGTCATACCAGCAGGAACTGCCATTACACTCAACAAAACTCCAGCAACTTCATCCACTTCTCCTGGGGATACAACATCTGCCAATATTGCGCCAACCACAATTTCTAGTACTACGGAGGCGTCTACTACGTCTGACAATACTGTGCCAATCATATCTTCTAGTGCTACGCAAGCGTCTACTACGTCTGAAATTATAGCCACAACCACAGCTCACAGCAATTCTGTCCGTGTAGCGCCAACTACATCTCACAACAATGCACCAACCACATCAGCAGGTCGTGCGCATTCCACTACTACAACGGACATAATTGTTCCAGCCATCACCGACAACACTTCACGGACCTCAACAGCCAATATATCACCTACATCTGCCAAAGGTTTTTCCGAGGGAGTTGCATCAACGCCACCAGGTGATTAACTTTCTTGGCTATAATCACTAAGAGTAACACTCCCTTATTCATCGAGACCTTAAGATCCCTTAACCATTAAATATATCGATATTTTAAACATCATTTGCATTAAAAATTCAAATGTAGATGAATTTAAGGACTAAGTACATTGCATGTATACCACAAGGCCGATGCTCATAAGGCATCCGATAAACTTGGTGGTCTGTTTAGAACGACTCTGATTCATGTCTAAAAAAAACGAAGCTTTTAAAAGATAAAGGTTCACACTGAGACTAGTCTGGAACGCTCATTGAACACTCACTTATGTCAGATAGTCTCTTGTTGGTGTACGCGATGACGTAATTCGCTGTTAAGAGTTCTTCTCGCTGAAAGTTTGACAGCACTTTAATTGATTCACGTGTGTACGCATTTCTTCACTAGGTAACAACAACATTGGCGACGAACGATACCGTTATTCATGGAGATTTGATGACCAGTCTGACAAAATGGTGTATCAGCTGAGGGTAAAAACCACTGGCTGGATTGGATTTGGGTTTGCACAAGGAGCACCAAACGGCATGCTGCACTACGACGTCATAGTTGGTGGCTTTAACAATGGCAGAGGTTATTTGAACGTAAGTTTTTGTCTTTGCCTTCTCCCCCTAGGCTGGCGGAAGACATTTCACTCTACAAGTTAATTGTAAATGGGCATCAAGAACGACTCATATTTTAAATTAATATTGCATCTACCTAGCTGAATTTTTTTTTTTTTTCGCTTATTCGGTTGGCCATCCATCGCAAGCCTGTGTATGAGGTTTATTCCTTCTGTTTAAGACGACCTATGCAAAGCTTCTTTTAAAGAGAAAAGTTTCTTTGGAAAACTTTGTCGTAATCTATTTCATCCCTCGTATGACTATAGTCGAACCTCGATTGTCCGGACTTGCCAGGACTGAAGTAAATAGTAATATTAGTAATAGCAAAGTATTTGTCAGCGCATTAAAAATTCTCAATGCGCTTACAACGGGAAGCTAAAATCTCAAGTATATATATATATATATATATATATATATATATATATATATATATATATATATATATATATATATATATATATATAATCTTATGTAACGAAAGAAAAAAAATGGTAATTAAAATCGTATAATTATCTCAGGGTTAAAATAATCAAACAATATGAATAATAATGAGCCAAAATAAAACTGACATTTCAGTTATAGCAACAAAAAATACTCTCAGCCAACCAAAACTCAGCTGAATGAACTTCACTTACAGCGCATGCGAGCGCTTTGCGCACTGACTCTATGAAAGGGAAACAAACCAAGATTCAGCAAGATTCAGACATGGGATTACTTTAATTGAGTACACCAAATCTACAAAATTTTACCTGGGAAGTGAGTCACTAACGAGCAGTAAGAAAGCAGAATACGACCAAATCGACCTCATGTATAGAGTCCTTATGGTATGTTCTAACAGCATTCTTGTCCCCAAAGCTCTGCGCATGCGCATGTCTAACGCACGTAACGGCGGGAAGAGGTCTGGGCAACTCTACGCACGCACAGTCAAAATCTAGCTATTGAGGGCTTACAGCGCACGCTTGAGGTTTCAAACAAAAATGGCCGCGTCGCTGTTTAAAAGTACTTTCAAAATGCCTTGGTAAAAGGTGGTAAAGACTCAAGGTAGAGCAGAAGTCAATTATTGAAGCTGTTGTTTGTTCAAGGAAGAACGTTTTAGCTGTTTCACTCTTGCATGTTTTGCAACTTTTTTTCCAAGCTAGTTCGCTTCACAAGGGTATCCTGCGCGCTGTTCAGTTTTTCGCTCGTACCAAGTTGGTCAATCAGAAGTAAATAAAAATAAATAAAATAAATCAAGTTTGTTTAACGAGGGTGACACTTAATAGCCTATGACTGACAAACCTGTGGCCCTCGAAATTCAAGATCGAATTGGAATTTGGAAATGTTGGTTTCTGAGGAGAGGGAAAAACCGGAGTACCCGGAGAAAAACCTCTCGGAGCAGAGTAGAGAACCAGCAAGAAACTCAATCCACATATGACATCGAGTCCGGGAACCAAACCTGGGCCAAATTGGTGGAAGGCGAGTGCTCTCACCAATACGCCATCCCTGCTTCTAGGGTTTTTGTTTTTGTTTCAACTGATAACCAGTCAAAGCTGGAGGCTTGCGTCGAGTTGCCCAGAGCTCTTCCCGTCTTCCCGTCCTCAATCCCGTTAGGCATACGCAAAGGGAAGAGCTCTTTGGTCAAGAATAGTTCTAACAGATACCCAATGCTCACCGTGGTGCATTATAATCATACAGAATACGACAAAATCGACATTATATGAAATCCCTGAGGTAACTCGTGCACTTGAAGCTGTGACAATACGTCTGCATAGACTCACGAAGTCTGTTCCACGTTCAATGCGTCCCTTTCCTTTACTGATCATGCGCACTTGGAATTTGACAGGACTATTTCACTCGTGGTCGTTCCCAGCCTCTCCCTGACGCTAGCCAAGATTACACACTCCTCAATGCATCTGAAGTAGGCGGCTACACAGAACTCCTGTTCGAAAGACCACGTGACACCAAAGACGAAGTTGACGATTTGCAATTTCTAGTAAGTTTGACAAGAATCTATAAATAAAAATTGAAATTAATCATCGTAGGCGTGTTTACTGGCAATTTAGAAAGCGGCTTTTAGGTTGTACTTAACTACGAGTAGAGGTATTGCACCCCTTAATCATAAAAATTACAATTTCCTCGATTGTGATTGGTTTAAAAAACTCCTATTTTCCACTAATTCACGTGCCAAGTTGTTATCGGACAGTTTGTTATTGGACAGTTTGTTATCGGACAGTTCAATAAGCCAATCACATTCAAAGTAGTATTTTAAATCAACCAATCACATTCAAAGTTGTAGTTTAAATCAACCAATCACAACCTTGGTTACAATCACCATACATTTTGATCGTGGTCAATTTCAGAGCGACATTAAACAATTTATGCTTCCTTTGTCAGTCTTTTAATGCAAAATTTCCTTCCCTTTTATAACTTAGCTCTTCCTCTTTTCTCGGAAATTGTAATTTTTATGATTAATTGGTAATAAGACTTTGTGTCGTCCAATTCGGTCTGTAATCATACTCGTGAAAAACAAATCGGACTCCCGCTGCGCGGTCGTCCGATTTTGTTATCACTCGTATGATTACAGACCGAATTGGACTCCACTCAGTCCTATTACCATTACTTATCAAAGTCTCCGAAAGTTGATGAAATCCAACAACCAACAGAAGTTGTATAGTAGCAGCGTATAGGTTTTAATTACACATTTCATTTTAGTTGATCTCTTACTGTTAGTGTTTTTTAGTGACATTGATGAAATTTGTACTCGGTGGCACTCGAGTTGTTCCAGCTAATTTGAATAAGGAGTACCATTTGTTTTTAGGGTTAAATTGAAACAGATCCACATTCCGTGCGTAACTATAACCTCATCTGTATTCAATACGACCTCATGTTTTCAAGGCTTCGAAAAAGCCCAGGCTGGCGGAAAAGAAACTGTGTTCTTGCCGTCTTGCAATTTTGAAAAGGCTCCAATTTATTGTTCCCAACCCCGCATGTCTGAATCCTTTGAACTCAGGGCCAGGAACGCCAGGAAATGTGAAAACATTTTTTACATTGTTACTATTTTGTAATAGAGCATTATTTAAAAGGGGGGGGGGGGGGGGAAGCTTCTATGCTTTCTAAATGTCAATGTAACTTGATCAATTCTTATTTCAGCCTGGTGGAAAAGTGCATATAGTTTGGGCCTATGATGACATGGACATAACTGACAACAGAACCTTTGCGATTCATTCCCACTGGGGTGGACCACGGAAAAATTTGTCATGGTTCCCACGGCACCCACCCCGACAGAATCGGCGGTCACTCCCCTTTACTTAAGGATTCAAGTTTTTGTTATTCTCGCCACTATATTGTCACTGAACGTTATGTTAATGTAAATCCCAAGAAAATAAACTCAAACAACCTTTCTTTTCCATACACTTTTTGAAATTCGGTATATGGTATAAATTGAAACGCGAACGAGTTATTAACATTAGATCCATGTTAAGCGACGAGACTGAAAACGGTGTTTAGGTGTACTCGCGCCGTAAGTAAATCAGGCTCATTTGAAATACCTTGATGATAACTACACTTCAGACGCGTAAAGTGTAATTAAAGCTTTCAAACGTTGAGCCTACTAGAGCGGTTTTCAACTGATCTCGGGTGGAAAAAATCCCAACCAGAGTAATAATCCCAGCGCAATGAGCTAGTCAGAATTAAGAACAAATGGGTGGTAGCGGCACCAAGCCCTGGGGGTACTAAAAAAAATTTGATATGGGGAGGCTCCACCCCGAGGTCTGACCCCTTACCCCTTTATATACCATTTTTGACAGAAAGGTACCCTTCTATATCTTCCATTGAGAAATGGTACCCCTTTCGTATACCTAAAACAGGAAGTCTTCTTGTCATTTTCATGTAGCGTTCAAAATTAAAACAGTACAGTCACAACGTGTGTGTATTCGAAATATTTTAATGAAAGACCCTTTTAAATGCCTCAATGACATATTTCCCTCCCCTTTCATATACTTCTACTCGTGAAATCCCTACCCTTTCATCTACCTGAAGCGTGAAAAAGGTACTCCTTTCGGGCGAAGCCTCCCGAATAGGCCATTATAGGGAGTAGCCCATCCTCGGCCGCCAAGCGCGGGAAAAACGTGTGAGAGCAAGTCGCGATCATGTCGCTATCTGTTCTGGGTTAGGTTTTCATTGCGCGGTTGAGAAAGTGGCGCGAGTTTTGCCAACCAATCACAGAGCAAACTGGAAAAACCTAGAGAAGATTGGTCATATAAAACGTCAAACACAGCGCAGATTAGATAGACATTTTTTGCTTTCTTTTTTAGTCGGTATTATCTTTCCTTGCATTATCCCCTAAATAGAGCACAAATCAATTTGAACTTGAACTTGAAGTACCGTATTCAGATCCTTTCAACACTTTATAGATTGAATGAATGAAGCTGAATGAGCATAAAAGTCACGTGCCGAGAACAGTTGACCTTATTCAAAGATGAAAACAGCTCCATTTTTTCTCTGGATAATAACCATTTGATGCGTTAACAACCTTTGTGTTTTCGTCTGACGTGCGTGCAATGCTCCCCGTTGATTATTAAGCGTGGTGTCTATTCATGAATTTCTTATAGCCTCACAATGCACGGTACGTTACTGCATAATTGGATAACTCAAGTACTTGGTAAACTGATCGATGCAGATTTATCAGTGAGGTCAGTTCTGGGATGACAGAGAAAAGATACAGCAAAGTTTCCTCTATTCTTTGAGATGGTTAAGGCAACCTTTCTGCTATTCCGTGCTTCGCGAATGGTAAATAATTTTTAAGCTTTAGTTGTTTTCACTTATGGATTTTCATTTGGTGCCAAACGTACGAATGTTTACCCTTATTTTCGGATTTTCATCACGGCACATAGTCAACTTTCCAGCTGATTTACCATCGACTTATTTTTCCATTACATTTGACACTTCTCCTGTAATTCAAACTTGATACTCTCGTAATTAAAACACAATTGATCATAATTTAGAAACTTGTTATGGACAAAAAGTTGTTGGCAAAATTAAGGGAAAAATTTATCTGATCATACCACGTTCGGATAAACAAGCCGGCTTTGGCGCGAACACCTATGCAATCTGTATAATTACAACTGTTTTGAAATTAATTACGTGTTAAAACCGCCATTCAAAATTGCATTGGCAGAAATTATTTTGGAAATAAAAACACAATCGAAATTATGTCAAAATAACTTGATAACTTGTTCACCACCATAGAATTGAAAACTGAAACATAATACGCAAACAAATTAGTGCTTCAGTTATTCAAAACAAACCTGACTTCATTTTGATTTCATCTGCAAATACTTTAACTAAAAGAAAAAAGACGTTTTCAGAAATGGCGCAAAAAATCAACTTTAAACCACCTGGAAAACACGTATACAGCCTAACGTTTCTTCTTGGCGCAGATTTGTGGCCTGTCAGCCTACGCTAGCTTGGCGGGTGATTGTGGATCGAAGCGAACGCACAAGCTGTGTAACCATAGCAACGTTTCTGCGCAGCCAATAAGAGCAAATATTATCCTGCTATGATATGGTTCACCTGCCGCGAGCGAATTTATCACCTGTTAATTGGTTAGAAGACGCAGCACAGCGATGGAAATACGTGAAAATTGATTGTGCAGTGTACGTTTGAAACGATTTAGGAAGTCAAAGCCAATAAGGCAACTTAAAAACCAGTTAGTAAGAGCAGTTAAAATGACGACTGGCAAATCAACGGGTCCGCTGCAACTCAGCCTGGAAGAATCTATCCCGTTCTTAACGATCCTTACAATAATCGGCGCAACCTCTATCGCCACTAATTCACTAATTGTCGCTATAATTTGCAAGAACTCTCAGAGACGGAAGACGTACGACTTGTTCACATTACATAGCAGCCTGGCGGATTTATTGACGGCGGTGATTGTGATCCCGTTTTGGATTCTATCCGCGGTTCACAGCCAGATCGATTTCGTGGGGAATATCTACTGCCGCATAAGCGCCTCTGTGAGTTTGGTGGATCTGGTAGCCCCAGTTATGTTCTTGACGCTCATCGCGGCGAACAGACACTGCTCAATTGTCGACAGGAAAGCGTTTCCTCGAATTTTCAGCGACTCCAGATCGAGACTTATGATTTTGTTTGTGTGGTTGTTCTCGTTTATAATCAGCATTCCCCCTCACTTTACATGGCCAATTTCTCCCGAGGTTCTCTGTCTCCCGGATCTAATCACCAATTCCTGGTATACCGTGGCGGTTCTGGCTTTTTGTTTGCTGTTGCCACTATTCGCGGGATTCTACTCGCACATACACGATATTTTTCTCTTTCAACCAGAGCGCGTGAAGCCTGGCGACTCCAGAAGCAAACGATGCGGGAGATTCGCTTTACGAGGACCTGACAAAACCACTCAAAAAGCGCTCTTTGGCATTCTTGTAATTCACACTTTGTGCTGGGCGCCTTATACTTTTGTGGCCATGGCACAAGCTTTAAACGACGGAAAAGTGTTTTATACGGGAAATGTACCGCTTCATTTCATTGCTTTAATTGTCGGTTAACGGGAACTACGTTAAAAGGAGTCATGTTATGCTTCGAGGTACCACATTTGAAAGAACTGATTCGATTCGCAAGCAATTTGGATGCTCCGAACGCCAGGAAAATTCAACACGAGAAGTACAAACAAATATTTGACAAAGCTTTGCCATTTCTCACTTATTATGTTCCAATTATGTGATACTAATTATAACAGTATTGCCGAAAAAAATGATTTCTGCATAACGTGCTTCAGATCTTTTTATTTTACTTTGTTACTTATTTGACTTACAAATCGATTTACCTTGAGGCCGAGATTCTGGCTCAAATAGCAAAACATTGCTTCTGCTCACAAGATTACAACAGAAGAGTAACTATTCTGATTCTGTAAATGTTATAGGGCAGAACTATGAAGGTCTGTAGACTGAGCTTAGGCTTTGAACAAGTACGCTATGTTAGATACGTAATATTATTTTTATTGTCATTAGCGTAGATGACATGGTGATATCAGCTATCTCCAAAGCAGGTATATTGTAACAATACAATTAAATTAACATGCATTAATTCATTCTTGAACTTTTACTGTCACATTAGAATAGCTGCGCCACTTGGGAAGTTGTTTACTTGTAAACGTGCCAGTACAAACCAGATGACAAACTAAGCGCATCAATATTCACGTTTCATTGACCGAAGCGTTTGTACTTGGTTTTAAGAGGTGTGGCACAGCCTTTGTCCCTCCCACATACTTAAAAAGCTTAAACAAGGGGTTTGTATATGACAGGTTAGGAATATTTCGACTAATGAATAGATCCATTCGGCTTACCAATGTTGTACCCAATTCAAACCCTTTGGGATTAAAACGTTTTGTTCCAGGTATTTCCATATCATTTAAATATGAATGCTACAGTATAATGCAAATACAATACACAAAGAATCTTTACTCCCAGGAGATTTGAATTGGGCACAACACTGAGT
The DNA here is from genome assembly GCA_016490735.1 of Pachyseris speciosa. Lineage (NCBI taxonomy): Eukaryota > Metazoa > Cnidaria > Anthozoa > Scleractinia > Pachyseridae > Pachyseris > Pachyseris speciosa. The sequence continues at coordinate 5,433 of JAEMWC010000107.1, read as the reverse complement.
TAGCCGAATGGGTCTATTAAGTGCAGTGCTGACCAGACTGACGTGACTAGGTGAGAGGTGCTACGTACAACAGAATTAAAGTAAAAGGTACACTACAATTCCACGAGGCCACTGTGTTGACAACAGTTTTCTTACTAAAATAGATTATTTTGAACGAAATGGTAATGAGCTGAAGTTGTCTTGATTAAATCAGTGGAAAATAATAAAGGGAAGCTTCATACTGAAGAGCGCCAAATGAATATTTTGCGAGGTCAGCATGTGTCTTGCAGCTCGAAGAATTTTACATATATTGTATCCCAAAGGATTATTTTATCTTTATCCCTGCACGACCGCTCCGTATTCAGTTGGCAAAACTGATAAACAAGCCCTTTTTAACTCAGTTTTAGGGTGTAGAATAAGGATGTAATTCTTCTGCACTGTATACTTTCTTTTTGATTTTACTATTACACTGAATCGCGTTTTCGTACGTGGAGCATAACTTTATTCCATTAACACCCCGCCGACCTTTTTAGGGCATTAATTCGAGCCGGAAAGGGCTGAATAAAATAACCACCTGCAGTAATAAAAAGATAATGACAAGTGGTTAGGAACTTGTTTGGCAAACAACGTTAGAATGAGAAAAGCACGTTTCGGTGTACGTATTTTTGTAACAACAGCCATTGTACGCCAAGACTTCCCAGAAACCCGTCGGATTTTTTTCCAACAATTAGTTCATCTTCTTACAAGATATAAATCAGGCGAATCTATTTGTTATGATTCACTTAGCGTCGCTGGATTGCATGGAAATCATTGAGACGTAAAATGCATGCAATTGAAAGTAATTTTGACTAGTACGGTTCTTCTAACAGTGAATCCATTTAAAAGCATCTTAATTCATGAGCAAGTGGTACACACCTTGAATTTTGTGTGAGGATGAATCAAATGTATGGTAGCTAAGGTCTTGTGAAGTTGAAGATAAGCTTAGAGAGACGAATATGAATAGTACAGTGCATCTTTCTGGCGTCTTAACAACGGAAAATGCAGAGGACAGAACTTGGCAGGCCAAAAACACTTGATAACTATAATTTTTTGTTTAAATCGACAGAGCTTTAAGCATGTATTTAACACTTGAGATTTCCTGGCTAATATATGCGTAGTGGGAAAAATACATGACAACCTCGCATAAAGTTATGCTCAGTTGCCTGAAATAGCCGCAGAGTTTAGTCACAATTTGTTTAAATGTAGATCTCTTCCATCCACGTCAAATAAATTGTTTTCTAAACGTATACATGCAATCAGAGTTTAATATAATAGCACACTTTTTATCTCGTAAGTCCAACCCACTATTTTAAGACAAATACAGACGAAAGCTTTCTGTTAAATCGGTAAAACATTTTCAATAGTATGTTCTACTTTATTCACCACAAACACAGCAGTTTGCCTCCCACATAGGCCTGTCCGCATCTTGACTAGGCAAACCACATGCAAATAGAACGTGGATTCGTGTCACGTAGCGTAAGGTGAACAGTGCTTCCTTAATTACTCGTCACTATTGAGGTCCCGGCATTAAAAAAGGAAAAGATAGAAATGATAAGTTTAGATGACGTGAAGTTTACTGACCAATGATCTTAATTCATTCAATCTCAAAGCCAGAAGTGGATATTTTGGGCGAGGGAGACTTACACAGAGGATTGATTTGCGATGACTGGCACCAGACTTGAGACCTAGATCGGTAATTGCTTCAGTCTCCCAGCCCACGGGGTTGAAGCATCGGCAGACCATAATCTGCCCCTAGGACTACTCCCTTACATTATTTCTCATCCGTATGCGTTTCCTCCTTGGCCTGTTTTGAGTTTCAAGTTATATTCAGTCGATCCAGTTTCTTCGTTGGCATTCAACGACTATTCAAGACAATAAAAGGTAGTTTCTGTGTGAATAAGTAAAATGAGTGTTAGCATGCAAGGTTGGTACTTTACTTTGACGTCCCCAATGCTACTGAATCGAATTTGTGATACTGAAAAAGTCACACTCCCATTGCACCGTATTATTTCTCAGTTCGAAGGCAACAACAAATTATGCAACCCGCTTTCCATCATGTGGTTTTATTGGAAAAATCATCGATGGAGTAAATTCGGCCGTTTTCGGAAGGGAAAAAAATCCTTGTTATAATTGCGAAAACAGCCCAAAAATTATAACCAGTGAAATTTTCTAGCCATATGATACGCTGGACGCATGCCATACGAATTGAAGAGCCTTCAGAAACGAATCGCTTATAGCCTTCTGAAAGTTCGGCATGGGACAAGATGTTCAGAATCACTTGCAGGAAATGAACCTGGCCTCTAGTTTTGGGCCGACGAGCGTGAAAGCACAAACGCGGTGTAATTCGTCAAGATTTAACGTATGAAAGAAACTAAAATTAAGGTGAGTAAATGATTCATTTCTAAGTGGGTAATGCTTCGATTCTTTTCTTTGATGTTCACGTTCAACGAAGGGAGGGAACTTCCACTGTTACAACAAATTGACGCTAAATTGTACGCAATAATTACTAGATTTCAAATTTTGTTTTGAAACGTGGATATAACATTTAAGTGTACAAAAAAATGGATATCATCATCGCCTATTTTCGCTTTAAAATTTCCCGGGCGTGGCCATTTTGGATTTGATGACGTGTAATGGTTGCCTTATTGTTTAACTAAGGGTTTTCTGCTTCATTTGGTTCCTGACAATAGCTGCAACCATTACACGTCATCAAATCCAAAATGGCCGCGCCCGGTAAATGTGTTTTCCCGTGATATGTGTTCCACCGCGCAAATATCCCTAGCGATATGTCATGACATGTTTCCCCTACAAAATGGCGGCTAGTGATTCGTGTGCCCCCCACCCCGTCCCTTGCAGTTTCCTTTTACGCGCAAATTGTGATTTTAGCAATTAAACATCAAACCCAAATAGAAAAACCACAATTCCCGATGCACTTGATCTGAATTTCTGAATTGCTCGAAAGAAAATTACGGTGAATATGTTGCTGTTTTCTTCCACAATCAACACACGTGTCAACATGCGTATCTGAGCCGTGGCCTATCAACAAAGATTTCTGTTTGTTAAGACTTATCTAAATTTCATTACACAGCGATGTTCATGCACCCTTTGCTACTGCACTCTGTAAATAATTCCTGAAGATTCTCGTGGCATATATACTACAATTAAGATAAACAGGAACATATAAGTCGGTACTTGAAGTTCTCTCACAAAGGTCAACAGCTTAAAAGAAATTTGCATATCCGGTTTCAAGACTATTTTCTACCATCAGAAAGAACTGGAATAACGATAATAATACGAACCTTTACGAAATTCCCTTACATTTCAACTAAATTCAAAATACCCAACGGCCACATAATTTGTGTGGGTACCCTGTGATGGCAACACCGGATCTGTGGCCGTGGAATTGACCAAGTTATCTTTCCAGCGGGCGGCTGAAACTCCAAGCGACAACACCGGCCCTCCAAGAGCTTGTCCAGTACATAGAATCCCAGTGGATCGACAGCAACATAATCCCTCTTAGTATCTGGAGCATTTATGGACAGCCTGTAATAAGTACTAACTATGTAAATACGCAGAAAGTTTTGGGTGTTGCGGGTTCGATCGATGGAATCTTTCCGACGACGCTTTGTTTCAGGTAGAAATGAAACGCACAACTTGCTTCTCACTTGAAAGCTACTCAGAAACTGCTTATCACTGTATCACAGGGCCACCAAGATTAGGATTCGTTCTTGTCAGAAAAATCCGGATAGAATGATCGTTGAATAATGGTACGCGATTTTCCGAATGAGATGAGACTGCAAGGTGTTCCGTCATGCGCTCTCACTCGTTCTGGCGCAAAAGGACCTGGAAACGGAACGATTCACTTTTCTGAAATTTCATTCCGAGCGGAAAAAGAGGACTACCTCTGGAGGTTGTTCACAATTTCCGAAAATATTTTCCGGAAAATTACCTCACCACTTCAAACCGAAATTTCCAGATTTTTCTGACAAATGGTAAACATCCCTAACGTCGAACGCAGTAAGGTAGATTTCGATGGACCTCGAGTTGTTTTCGGAAGTCGAGTTAGTCCAGAATTTCGCTTTTAATCTTCATATATATCACTACCAGCATCCACATGCTGTCATCGACTGGATCTCTAAGCAAAGTGTGCCAGGCGCTCTATGAACATTTGAGCTGGGTTACACAGCACAGCCCTGAAAATTCTAAGCGTTCCACCCCGCAGATTTTTTTCCTCTTTCTGAAATTACACATGGCGCCCAAGGACAAGGGTAAGAAAAAAAAAGCTACTTGAACGGTATTTTACAGCACAACAATGTGCTGTTATTAAAGGGTATCGCCTTAAATAGTGGCAGTGGTAAATAAAGATGATGTTTTAGTTTCTGCAAAGCATAATGGGCGTAGAGGGATGAGATGAAATCGTTTCAATGTTCACCGTTCGAGTCCACGTGCATAACAGCTAACTCATGTTTTGGAAGTTTTCTTCCTTTAGAATCGTGATAGAAGGCTTAAAACGATGGTTGTTGTGGGGGGTATTACTATTATTGTTCGGTTACACTTCTGGATTGAATTATGTTCAATATGGCTTTGGATTAACGCAATTGGATATTGTAATTTTTGTGAGAGTTGGACATAATATTTTGATAAAAAGTGTGAATGGTTAGAACCCTGGAGTTCTGTTGTCACTTGAGAAAGCCCTGGAGTCCTGAAAGGGACTGTTTTGAGATAACTGATGTTTTGACAACCTGAACATAAGTAGTCAAGTGAGTTGTGTTATACCATCAGTCTCCTGGTTGATCGTGCTTTTCCAAGTTGCTACCAATCTCGTACCGAGAGTCTTCAGGCTCTTTGGCCAGCGGTTAGTTGCCAGGAGAGACTCGGATAATGGACCGCCATTTTCCCAGAAAATCTGGGGTAAAACAATGAAAGCTGTTATGCGCCAGCCAATCAAAAAATGTGATTTTTTCCCATTATCCCATAGTCTCTCCTGGCGACTAACCACTGGCCAAAGAGCCTGAGGACTCTGGGTATGAGATTGAGTTGCTACTTTAAAACTTATAATTGGTGTTTCTTTAAATTCGTGTTAGTCTAATAATTCATGTTAGTAAACAAATGTAGCATTTTAATGAGCGAAAAGTCATCATTGATAATTGATGGTTTTTTTACCATATGTCTGTTTGCGTTTCCAGTAATTGTACTGATCTTATGGATTAATTTTGTTTTTCAGCAAAGTCAAAATCAGGGGCCACGGCCAAAGCCAGTGAGACTTCTAAAGCCCAAAAGGCAAAGAAGTCTGTTCTGAAGGGTGTGCAAAGAACCCCTAAGAGGAGGTGCGCACAAATGTACATTTCTACCCGCCCTAAAACTCTCAGCCTTCGAAGAGCTCCCAAGTATCCGCGGCATTCTGCTCCCAGGACA
>JAEMWC010000106.1:1287500-1438093 GCA_016490735.1 Pachyseris speciosa | reverse complement strand
GCCCCAGCTACTGAGGTACTGTAATTTTATTATGTTTGATATTGAAAACTCAATAAATTATAATCGCAATGACTGGTTACTTACTAGAATAAAATATGTCCTAATCAACTAAATGGTTGTCATTTAAGATTAAACTCATCCTCCAAGATGAGTCTCAGAGTGGGTGCCTTAAAGGTGGAAGGGCCTGATGCACAGAATGTAGCATTGCACTGGAGGTAACCAAGACAACTATGTGAGAGCCAACCACACAGCACCGTCACACTGAAAAAGGACTTCAACAGAATAATTAGCAAACCCCAGACGTCCCGTGGGAGCCCAAATCAAACAGCTGCTGTCAGCCTTGACTGCAAAATATCTAAAAAAATAGGCACTCGAAGGGGTGCACATGGTTTGACAGCTGACACGCAATAAGTGACAACTTTGACAATGAGCTACCATGTCATGCAATATAATAATTTTTCATATTTTGAACACAAACAAAAAACAACCTCCATAGATCAATTTGTCATGCAACATTTAGTAAATGTGCGAGGTTTCAAAAGAATCCGTTGTAAAACGTTGGTGATTGCATGAAGAGTTGGCTGTCATATGTTATGCCTCATTTGCATACACAAAGCCAGCACAAGTCCCTTGGGAATATTATTATTATTTGCAGCCTCTCAAGCACTGAAAAAGTATATCAAGTGTCAGTTCTCTTCGGCACAATGAACTGATTCAAACGGTAAAAATACTCTTGTTACAGACAAGATCGTTAAGTTCTTCAAAGGTTCTATGAAGCACCAAACATATTATATTTGATTTTATGTGACAATAATTCCCAGGTGGAATCATGTCATTATGTTTACAGGCTCATTGGGTTCACGATAAATCTCTTCACTACAATGCAATTCGCTGATTGCAATGGTAAAAATTACACTCTCTTTACAGACAAGATTTTTCTTCAACGCTTCTAAGATGCACTGATCACAGTTGTATTTGTATGCTAAGTATTTGTATTTGTATTTGTATGCTAAGTATTTGTATTTGTATTTGTATGCTAAGTATTTTTTAGCTTCAAACATATCTCAAGACTGATTTGTTTCACACAAACTTGCCGGCCAAGAATAGGAAGTCGAATGTTTGAATGAGTCTGCTTCAGCGAACAGGCTGCCGGTGATAATGGTGTGTTTGCACTGCTTTACAAGAAGTTGAGTTTTTATTATAACTTTTTATGACTTGGAAATAAATGTTTTTGTTTTTATAATTGAGTGATTGCTATACTATGTACTGGCTTTATCTGGAAATGTTAGATGTTAGCCATGATGATGAACAATTTTCCTGTAATTCACATTTTGCATATTCTTTTCCTTTTCCTTGTACATGTGTTTTAATGACTTTGTCTTGACCTCCATGACACCCAAACAAGCGCTTTATTTCAGGGAGCTGTTTTGGTTGAAAAATTGGACAAACCGTCCACAGAACTAAAAGAATTTTGAGAAGCAAATAACCTATATAGTGCTTGAGACAATGGCTTCATTAGTGCTACAAAACAACACAAAATCATGGCAAATTTGCAAAAGTGGTCACTCACCGCCACAGATTGGTCACCTACACGAGGGATTATGAAGAGCACATGGCAAATGTACCTATTAAGTTTATGATAAAATCAAATCAATGTAAGAGCGACAGATGTGGCGAAAATAGTTGAATTATATGACATCCAACAAATGGGGTCACAGACATGGGCATCGACCAATTCAACGCTTGTCGGTGTCAATGAAAGATTGCCAGAACAGTCGTCAATGAAATCAGAATTGTCTGTAACCGTCGACATTCTGAACCTTTTATGAAAAGTGGTCTTACTTACTCACCTAGCTACACCCCAACAAAGTTGGTATCAGCTTCTACAAAGCTGAAACCACAAAAACTGACTTGACCAATGGCAGAGCAGCGTATTGAACACCACATTAAAAAGCAAGTTGCCTCCATTATTTCTAATTGTGGTGAGAGTTATTGAGATTGCTTGGCAGTCTATTAGAAGCTGGTTGCAAAGAAGTCTTAAACTTGACATCTGCTAAGTATTTGCAAAGTGTTTAATTTATTATTACTATTAAGTAATCAATACCTTAATAGATGAAAATCGTTCGCCATTTACTTGAAAATTGTGGAAGGAGCCTCAAAGCCTTTCCTGATTATTTTAGAGTGGAATATTGAATTAATCAAAATACTGAATTTAATAAAACAATAATGCAATCAAGTAACTAAGTATTTACATTAAAAGTTTATCCAAAATAGTGAATCTTTAATCATTTTTTTAAGGCACTAAAGCTCTCTTGATTCCTGATTTTTATTGAGATGGCACTGAGTAGTCTCGTCTCTAAATAGACATGCTGAAATGGTGGGAGAATTTGTATAATTGCGGCAATTTTGCCATTAATTTGTTTCCAATTAATTTCCATAGGTTGTTAATTGCCTACACTGAAGATAAAAACAACCCTAGTGGTATATGGCGAGGGTACGTCTTCAGCATATGTATGTTGATGGTTGCGTTGATTCAGTCTATTGCTGTTCAGCAGTACTTCCACATTGTCACTACTCTTGGATTAAAAGTGAGAACAGCTGTTTTAGGCATGGTCCATTCCAAGGTACAGTACAAAGTGAAGATGAGATAGATGACAATTCCTGTGTATATTAAGTATGTTAAACTGCTTACTGGTACACTTCACTCATTTTATGGCTGCATGTCCTGTATTTTACTTTGAGCTTATTTATATTTCCTCGTTTGAGAGTAAAGCTTAAACTGCTTGTAACAGTCACAATTGCTCATTTTTATCAAGTAATTTGGTACTCATCACCCATGACATGACTTTCAGTGACAGCTTTGATTTGAAGATAAGGACATTTTTTACCCTCATTTGTCCACAAAATTGATTCTCAAGGTTACGGTAACGGGAAAAACTCCAGGTAGACCTTGAGCTGTCATCACTAACACTGTTTTATCACTATGGAACTATACAACATTCAGTTTTGTTAAACATTATTTTATAGCTTTGGTGAATTTCACAACAATAATGAAATTCTGTTCCATTGTGTTTCATGGTACAGTAGAACCTCGATTATCCAGACTCGCTGGGACTGAGCTGAACAGTCCGGATAATCGAGAGTCCAGATAATCAAAAATATGAATATTAATAAACCAAAACTAAAACTGAATGACTGAACAAGTGGAGTGTGAAATTTCACTTGGAAACAAAGAACACTTGAGAAAATCAGAGCTCAGAGAATGCACTGCCGTAGTACTGGGCACGTGAGCTCAATACGTGTACAGATTTGTGGTTTGAAGGGAAACAAATTCAGTTTGAACGGAGTTTCATTACTTAATTTCAAGGGGAAAAGTTTTGCTGTGAATCTTAAATATGGCTTAAATTAATATTTCATAAAAAACTGGGACCAGCTAAGCAAGTCCAGATAATTGAAAAATCCAGATAATTGAGGTCCGGATAATCGAGGTTTGACTGTACATAGATTAACTAAATGTAATACTTCTTAATTCAAATTTAGTAAATAGTGTCAGTCCTGAAAACTATCATGGCAATGCCTTTGCAATATTTACTTCCCCTGCAGTCTTATCGCATATAAGCCATGTGAACTGCTGCAAATTACAATAATATTGAAAGGCTGAGAGCATAGCCAACCTATGCATAACCATCCTATGCATCCAAACCAGTCACTCGGCATTTTAATCACCCTAACCATTCCAAACAACACATGGCAATCTCCACCCTTTCCCTACATCAAGGTACCACAGAAAGCTGTAAAAATCTTGAGCAAAAATTGATCTTTTAAATCAGCACTCTCAATCCCCATGGTATCAATGAGCGCTTTTCATTCAATTAATTTATTCCTGTTTTTCACTTTACCATGTTACCACCAATAGTGTAGCTCCATTTACTGTATATATAAACCATACACAACCCACAATTCCTCGATTCGCTCTGACGAAGGGCTGACGCTCGAAACGTCAGCTAATCGAATCCCTGCACGGTGGTCAATTTACATTATCAACTCCGTTGATAAACCAAATTTTCGTGTTTCACTCCCCCATCGACGCAGCACCACAGTTTCTTTATAAACTAATCCCCTTTATTCATGTGTCGAGTTTTAGGTTGGTTTTTTTTTTATTTTGCTCGGATTTGTCCAAATTTTTGTGTGTAAACTGCAATTTGATTGAAAAACGTTGTCCTGTATTTTTTTTCACCGATTTTTGTTTCTTTTTTGAGAAATAACATAGTTTGTGCAAAAATCTGTGTTTTTCCTTGCGTACACAAAGAAGTAGATTCACGTTTGCAAATTACATTTACATCTTCTTTCATTCCCCACTATTGAATTGCAGCTCAAATGCAAAAATTCAGACAAATCTGAGTAAAATTAAAGTAAAAAACCTAAAATTCAACATAGGTCGGTTATGCTCTCAGCCCCACAATTATTGCATTGTTTAAAATTCCCCAATAATCAAAGTGTAATGTTGTTGCAATAATTATTAATAATAATTTTCTTGAATCATTTTAGACATTTCTGCTGAACAACAGTGCACGAAAGGAATCTACTGCAGGAGAAATGGTGAATCTTATGTCTGTAGATGCACAGCGACTGATGGATCTAATGTTGTACCTGAATGTGATCTGGTCGGCTCCCCTACAGATTTCTATTTCATTGTATTTCTTATACACTACAATGGGTGTCTCCATCTTGGCAGGTGTAGCAGTCATGCTACTCTTGATTCCTACAAATATTCTTGTTGGCCGAGTAGCAAGAAAACTTCAGGCAAGATTGTATTTTCTATGTTGGAATAGTGCACCAAACCCCAAAATATTTTTTTACACTAATCTAAAAGTTTTCACCTTTTCCAAAAACATGTAGCCTTTATTTTCAGTTGTGGACTTTTTTATGGGCTTCAAAACTTACAATAAACTAAGCACCATTTGGTACACAGGACCAAGTCAGAAGGGGCATGTCAGTGTCTATTACTGGTTTGACATCACAAATTGCTTTGTATACATGTTAACAAAGACGTACCATGATGTAAATCAGTCTGTGGTATAACACCAGGAATAGACTCATGCCTCTTACTAGCTTGGGCGTTTGACTTTGACAGGGGATGGCTAGAGAAACTTTTGCAGCCTATAAAAAGTCAAATATTACAGGGAGTATTATACTCTGAGCATAAAGTATTCGGGACTACCTTGTGACAAAATGAGTACATTATCTAATAATATAACTGATGAGACTTTGTAACTTTAGATGGTGATAACAAAAAAAAAAACAAGTTGAAAAACTAACAAGCTAGTGACAAAAACACAAAGTACTACTACAAGGTGCTTATAAACCAGTGACGTTGCAACAGCAGTATGTGATTATGCAACAGAGGACAAGCTGATATAATTTCATCTGAACAGTGCACTTAAATGTAACAGTTTTGGATCATTCATTCCAGGTAAAACAGATGGCAGCTAAAGATTTGCGATTGAAAATGATGAACGAGATTCTTAATGGTATCAAGGTATTTAAAATGTTCTCCAATTAATACATAAGAAAAATGCTGTTATCATCTGGTAAAGTATTGTCTTAAGTCCGTTTTATTAGGACCAAAGAGAGGCAGTAAGCTCAACTAATAATTAATTTTGTTAACTGCCTTTAAATTTTTTGGTATATTTAGGAAATTGCAGAACCTTGATTAATACATACGATTGATTTTGAAACTTGTCAACTGAAAGTTTATTAGAGTGCAATAATTTGACAACATTCACAATCTTGAGTACCAATGAATCAGGAATGTATGAGAAGGGTGTGAAATTTTTTATTGATAGTATTTTCAACAAAATCATGAAATGTACAAAGTTGTACAATTTTTTATTGTAGTCTATTTAACAAAATTAAGCAAAATCATTCCAAAGAATTGATTCCTCCCTTCACAAAATGTGGCATTACCGTGGAACTTAAATAGGTACACCTGTTGACCAATCAGAATTAAGTAATTTTGCTGAATGTACTTAAAGGTGAATAATATCAGCATTTTGATATTTTTTTAGAATGTATTTCTTGTTATTATTTCATAAGGAGCCCCTTGGATTCATGTATAGAGTGACTGGATGTACTTTTTCTGTTTAGGTTCTTAAACTTTATGCATGGGAAACAACATTCATGAAAAGTATCTCTAACCTTCGTAAGAAGGAGCTAAAACATCTCAAGAATTTTTCTTACCTGAATTCTTGTATGATGTTTACTTTCACATGTTCACCATTTTTGGTAAGTGGATAAAACAAATTAACCTTTATTTAAACTCATTCCATGAGATGAGCCTTGGGATTAGGTGCTGCCAGGTTGGGGGGGGGGGAGAAACAGCATGAAGTGTCCTGCCAGGTGCTCAGAGGTAACCATGGCAACTCAGTCTAAGTCCCCCACCCACGCAACCATCACAAATAGAGGCTCAATGGAAAACCTGTCATACTTACTTCCAACTCATATGTACCCTACCGGGAGCGAGGACAGGGCGCAAAAATTCATAGGAGTAGTGAGCGAAATGCAATCAAGCTAGCAATGATGGCAGGCAAAACAGTTTTTCCTGAAATTTCCTGAGGTTGCCCCATATAAGACTTTGCAGATGGGCTGCCAACCAGACCCTGGCTTGACTTGAACTTAGGTAGCCTAAACAATATTTAGCCACTACTAACAATTGAAGGCCTCGGAGCATAACCATCCTATGTCGAATTTTGGGTTGTTTTTCGATTTTGCCTGGATTTGCCCGAACTGTTGCATGTAAACTGCAATTCGATTGAAAGAAGATGTAATGCAACTTGCAAACCACTCCCATGGAAGGTTGGTTTCTTGGTGTACGTAAGAAAAAATGCATTTCTGGATTCTGGATGAATCAGTCAAAAAAATACCATACAACGTGTTTCCATCGAATTGCAGTTCACATGCAGAAATTCAGACAAATCCAAGAAAAATCGAAAAACGACTCAAAATTCGACATAGGATGGTTATGCTCCGAGGCCTTCAATTTCATTACACACAAATTTAAGGAAATGTCTATTTCCCCAGAGCTGAGGGTAACTGGGAATTCTGAAAGGTTGGGGGGCGGGTGTGTCTGAAAAGCCAATGATGTTAGCAGAAAGCTACATTGGAATTTGCATGTTTGGGGGAGAGGGCATGGCCCATCCATACCATTAACGGCTGCCTCGCTAAAATGGAAGGTGGCTGCCTGGGGTATCCAGGGGCTTCCACTATCGCCAGCCAGCCCCTAGATAGAATAACGCCCCCCATGGCTGGCAAATCCCTGCAACCCAGCCATGAGCCCCCATTCCAGGCACCCGTCAACACTGCATGAATCAGTGGAAGGGAAAAAAAGGAGGGGAGGGGGGGGGGACGCTGAGAAACACTGCTTGGAGCTGCTGTGAGAGGCGATGAAACCGCTAAGAAGTGCCAAAAGATAAACGCTGCACGCTTGTAGAAGATGGCTAAAAAATCACAAGAACACGAGCTGAAGGAAAAAACTTAGCTGCAACGAACCATGTGAGCCTGCACTTGAACAGATTACCGCTGGCCAGAGGTGCCCGCTAAGCGCGTGGCGGTTAACTTTGTTAAATGACATTTAAGTAAATTAAACCCTTCTGTCTGTGGGAAAGGTATGTGGTGTGGCTATTAAACCTTCAAGCTCTGAGAGTGATCAGCATATAATATCTCTTTTTAGTATAAATCTACTAGTGTTCTATCACGAATGCCGTTCTCTTATTGGCTACGCTACACTGTACTCACTATCTATTCTGTGATAGATAGTGAGTAGCCGTCGCCAACGAAATGGCGGCCACTTCTTTGGGTTTTCTAAGTGTCTGCGAGGAGGAATTAGATAATTTACTTGTTTAGTTTTGAACGACTAGTAGATTTATACTAAAACAATTAGATTATTTGCTCTCGATTTCTATGCGTGATAGCTGATTCGGGCTGCGCCCTCATCAGCTATCACGCGATAGAAATCTCGAGCTCATAATCTAATTGTTTAGTATATCAGTGCTTAATCGATCAGAGTGGTCACCAGAATTAAGGATATGATCACACAAGACGAATTTGCTTGATATTTTAATAACTTCTACACACTAAATATTAGGGGTTAAAGGGTGAAGGACTGGGAACCAGGGATTTTCCCCTAGAATACCCTCTGTGCACAAGGAAATTTTTCGTAGGTCCCCCCAATAGGAGGCATGAAATTTGTCTGAGTGACTTTCATCTTTCATAATTGAAGGCCTCGGAGCATAACCATCCTATGTCGAATTTTGGGTTGTTTTTCGATTTTGCCTGGATCTGCCCGAATTGTTGCATGTAAACTGCAATTCGATTGAAAGAAGATGTAATGCAACTTGCAAACCACTCCTATGGAAGGTTGGTTTCTTGGTGTACGTAAGAAAAAATGCATTTCTGGATTCTGGATGAATCAGTCAAAAAAATACCATACAATGTGTTTCCATCGAATTGCAGTTCACATGCAGAAATTCAGACAAATCCAAGCAAAATCGAAAAACGACTCAAAATTCGACATAGGATGGTTATGCTCCAAGGCCTTCAATTGGAACAGCCTGAGGAGTACCATCAAGTGGGGGATACACTATAGACTTTGGAATATGTGTTTAAGCAAAGAATTTTTTAGTTGCTAATGTTTTTGAGGAATGGAAGGGATTTTGCTTTTCTAAATTGGCTGCGTTTGACGTTTGGGATGTGTCATTATTAAGTAGAAGAGATTGAGTTCTGAAGAGATTTTAGCTGTGAAGGGTGGGCGGGGGGGGCCTTGCATGCAGAATTTGAATGTGAAGAACAATGTTGACTACACTGAGACTGGAACTTAAAAGTTTTTTCCTGTCTTTCTTTATTTTGCTTGATATCTAGGTGTCATTAGCAACATTTGCCATCTATGTGATGACTGGTAATGAACTGACAGCCTCTAAGGCATTTGTTGCCATTTCACTGTTCAACATTCTTCGCTTTCCACTTGTCATGCTTCCAAATGTGATAGTCAGCATCATCCAGGTAACTTTTGTGAGGGATCTTTCTGAACAATTTGCTGTTAAGGAGGCCTTCCAAGGGGTACAAGCGACATGGCTCTGAAAACAGGCGACAATCTTCTCCCAAAACACCAACGACCGACAGAAATTGACGGAAAAAGTGCAATGAGTTTGTGACGGACAATTCACTTTCCATTCCTCATTTTTTTACAGCGACATTTGTTCCTTACAAAACAAACAAGAGACAGTCTTAAGGCCGAGACACACTAGGCGACAAGTCGCTGCGACATGTCGCAGGGACAAGTTGCCACAACAATTCGCCTTGTCTGACGCGGTGATTTTTTGTGAAAATCGCTGTGACTGTGGCAGAATTTTGTCGCTGCGATCAGTCACACAAATTCAATCTGGTTTGAATTCGTGCAGCTGATCGCAGCGACAAAATCATGCCGCAGAGAGAACAATTTTCACCAAAAAATCACCATGTCAGACGAGGTGAATTGTTGCGGCAACTTGTCCCCGAGACGTGTTGCAGTGACTTTTCGCCTAGTGTGTCTCGGCCTTTAAATGAGCAACAATGCGACACCAGACCGCCCCTTTTGAAGGCCTCATTAAACATAGTTAAACTTTATTGTTAACATCAGTTTGTTTGTGCACTCTCCTCATCTTGCAGTGTTAATTTGTTGATATTGGTAGTGACTGATTGATTGATTTATTGGACATGAAAAGTCCCTGTATAATTTTACTGTTGGAATCAATGTTATCATTCCTTGTGTTTTTAGAATGTTGATAATGGCATTTTCATTGCAGTAATAAAATAGTTTATTTCCTTGCCAGGCCCAGGTGTCTTTAAAGCGTTTGACAGAGTTCCTAAGCCTGGATGAACTTGATCCAGATAATGTGGAGAGGACCATGCCAGAACATCGTGAGTTACTTTTGCAATGGTTAATTACTTTTAGAATGCTGTGGTTATCATCTGACCACCACCATCACTGTTGTCATCATCATCATCATCATCATCACTATAATCATTGTATTAATCATCATCTTTATCTTCCTCGTCACCACATCATCATCGTCATAACCACCATCATCACATTGCCATCATTTAAGTCAGGGGTTCCAGCACCCAGCAAGTAGTCAGACTTCTGGCTTTATATGTATTGTGGTCTCATTCACTCAGAGGCCCTTCAAGCTTATTCACATGCTGAAGTGATAGGCCAGCACACTTAGGACTACATCTCCTACTCTTTTCAAACAGTGTGTGGGTTCTTAAATGTCCCACAGGTTGTTAGGAACAAGTACTGTGAGACGAGACCTATGGTTTATTGTCATTATCCATTAAGACTAGAAATTCTAACCATTTGCAGATGTCATTGCAAAGTCAGGACTTAAGTTATTCAAAGACCTTGCGCATGGTAGTCCAGTGCTCTACCAACTGAGCTAACTGGTCAGCGGTGTCATCGTCATCTTCAACTTCATCATTGTCATCACTGTCATCACCATTACCATCATCATCATCATTACTGTTAATTCTGTCTATGGTGCTGTTGATGATGTAAATCCTCCACCTCATCTCATTTTGTGTAGTCCTGACACAAGTTATCCATGTTGAGAATGGAACATTCAGCTGGGAAAAGAACAAGAAACCTGCACTGAAAGAGTAAGTCATTGTGATTTCCCAAACATAAACCAAAACCATTTCAAGTTCTTGTTAAGAATTATCCATATAATTAATCATCATCAAATCAAATGAGAAGAGGTTGCCCAATCTCCCAAGCGGAGGGCTCATGTATTAAACGTTCAAGCATTCCGGATCAAATTGGAATTTAGAAGTGTTGGTTTCTAAATAATCTCGGAGCTTTCTCTAGGTTATCTGTAACACCAAGGTTCCAAGGTGCCCATATCAGGCTTAGTGGCCTTAAATGATCCAACATCTCTATATAGAGGCATGTTGATTTTATAGTTTCATAATTTTTTGTTATTGTCCATTTCAGATTGATCACCCTGACAGGGTTAGAATTTGTGCCTTCCAGCAGTGTGAATTTAATCATTGAATGCTGGCGACCAGAATTCCACAACTTTATAACTTTATTGACTTTATTTATTTGAACATAAAAAAGGCCTTTGTAGCCCGAAGTTAGCACAGCTATTCTGTGCGAGCTACGTAACTGACACTGGCATTTGTATTGTTAATATGCTTAGAGATAATTATTGATTTGGAAAAAACTTCAGAGCAGCTTGTCAACAAATGACTCAATATTTTCCTGACAATGTTTTTGAAATAAATTGAAAGTAAATTTCTTGTTGATCTAACCTTTAAAACAGCTTCAATGAATGTGAATTGAAATTTGTCAAGCAGAGTTTTTTCCTCAGCAGTTTCCCTAAAATATGCATTGCAGATGCACATTGCCTTATGCTTTCTTTTTGCAATAAACATGCATTCTCTGCGAACATACTAGAATATTTTTTTGTATTTTATTGTAAAAGAATCTGAGGCTTTAAGTTGCTAGTAAGTTGTCAATACAAACTTTCTTGAGTATGTGAATGATCATCGCAGTTATGAACACTACTTAAAGCAGTAATGGAAATAAAGCCTGAGACAAATACAGGCTTGTACGGGATTCGAACCCACAACCTCTGCGATACCGGTGCAGCACTCTACAAACTTTCTTGTTGCTCATAGTTTGTATTATTGTCTTTCACACGCAGCATCAATATAAACATTCCTAGTGGTTCACTTGTTGCCATTGTTGGTCAAGTTGGATGTGGAAAATCTACTCTTCTGTCTGCTCTGCTGGGAGAAACAGAGAAACTCCATGGGAAAGTCTATGTGAAGGTGCTGTTATATTGATGTCTAATTATTCTATCCAGCACAACAAAATAATTAGGAGCATATTTAATTGTTTTGAGGTTTGCCATGTTCAGGGAGAAATCAGGGTATTGTGATTTTTTCAAGGTCAGGGAAACATCCGGGAATATTTGTGAATTAATGAAAGAAATTCTAAATTCTTAAACTACCAGTACCTAAAAGTCAATGAAAAGTCAGGAAGTTTTGCTTTTGGCTATAGCCATGAGGTTTGAGAGGGAGACTCCCTGCTGGTAAAGGCAATGCCATTGGGGTAGGGTGAGGGGCCTGGGTTGGATAGGGTTGGGGTGGGGTGGGGTGGAGTTAACTAAAGAGAACCTCCTCAACCAGAGAAGTTCTTTTTTTATTTATTTATTTTCAAGTACTTCATTTTATTTTAGTCAATGTCAGTTCACTTTTGTCAGAAAAGCTGGATATTGATTGACTTTAACTTTCAGGGATCTGTGGCCTATGTACCTCAACAAGCCTGGATACAAAATGCAACACTGAGGGATAATATTCTGTTTGGGAAAGCATTTAATTCCAAGCGCTATGCTAAAGTGATCCACACCTGCGCTTTACAAGCAGATCTGGATATCTTACCAGGGGGAGATCTGACAGAAATTGGTGAAAAGGTACCAGTCAACACCTTGTTTCTCCTTACCTTGATGGAAATTGAAGCTAAAATCTTGAGCAGAATTGAAAATTCCCTATCTTCATTATATGTGATTACGACATAGTAATTTGCGTACTAGCTTTTGTAAGTAATTGTGGAAACTATACATGTTCGATATCAGTGTATCGATGTCCTGCTCTTGCCCATATCCCAATATTATACCAGAAAGCCAGAGATGGAAAAATATCCTCTACACAGGATTGCCATGGTCAGGGAATTAAAACATATTTTTTGTCTAAATCAGAGAAAGGTCAGAGAATCGTGTGCACATCAAATCAGGGAAATTCTAAATTTTACCTGAAAGTCAGTGAAAAGTCGAGGAATTTTACTCTTGGTTAGCCATTAGGTTTAGAAAGGAAATCCCTTGTCTGTGAAAACCAGTTGGTGGTCAGTGAAAACCAGTTTCTCGTCAGTGAAAACTGGTTGTGATCAATGAAAACTGGTTTTTGGCCGATGAAAACCGGTTTGGTGAGTGAAAACAGGTTGCAATCAATGAAAACTGGATTTTGGCCAGTGAAAACCGGTCTGTGGTCAGTGAAAACTGGTTTGTGGTCAGTGAAAACCGGTTTGTGGTCAAAGAAAACCAGTTTGGGGTCAGTGAAAACTGGTTTGTGATCACTGAAAACTGTTTTTTGGTCAGTGAAAACCAGTTTGTGCTCAAAGTAAACCAATTTGGGGTCAGTAAAAACTGGTTTTTGCTCAGTGCAAACCGGTTTGTGATCAATGAAAACTGGTTTTTGTTCACTAAAAACCAGTTTGTGGTAAAAGAAAACCGGTTTGGGGTCAGTAAAAACCAATTTGTGGTTGGTGAAAACTGGTTTGTGGTCAGTGAAAACTGGTTTCTGGTCGGTGAAAACCGGTTTTTGGTCAATGAAAAACCAGTTTATGGTCAGTAAAAACCAATTTGTGGTCAAAGAAAACTGGTTTGGAGTCAGTAAAAACCAGTTTGTGGTCAGTGAAACTGGTTTGTAATCAATGAAAACCGTTTTTTGGTCAGTGAAAACCAGTTTGTGGTCAGTTTAAAACTGGTTTTTGCTCAGTGAAAACTGGTTTTTAAAACCAAAAACTGGTAAAACCAGTTTGTGGTCAAAGAAAACCGGTTAAGGGTCAGTAAAAACCAGTTTGTGGTCAGTGAAAACCGGTTTGTGGTCAATGAAAACTGGTTTTTGGTCAGGTAAAACCAGTTTGTGGTCGGTGAAAACCAGTTTGTGGTCATTGAAAACCGGTTTGTGGTCAGTGAAAACTGGTTTGTGCTCAGTCAAAACTGGTTTTTAGTAAAACTGGTTTGTGGTCAGTGAAAACCAGTTTGTGTGGTCAGGGAAAACCGGTTTGTGGTCAATGAAAACTAGTTTTTGGTTGGTGAAAACCGGTTTGTGGTCAGTAAAAACCAGTTTGTGGTCGGTGAAAACCAGTTTGTGGTCAGGGTAAACCGGTTTTTCAAGGAAAGCAGTTTTTGTCAGTGAAAATCGGTTTGTAGTCGGTGGAAGCTGGTTTGTGATCTATGAAAACTGGTTTTTGGTCAATGAAAACCGGTTTGTGGTCATTGAAAACTGGTTTGTGGTCAGTGAAAACTGGTTTTTGGTCAGTGAAAACCGGTTTGTGTGGTCAGGGAAAACCAATTTTTGAGTGGTGAAACCGGTTTGTGGTTGTTGGAAACCGGTTTGTGATCACTGAAAACCAGTTTGTGGTCAGTGAAAACCAGTTTGTGTGGTCAGGGAAAACCGGTTTTTGGGTGGTGAAAACCAATTTGTGGTCGGTGGAAACCGGTTTTGATCAGTGAAAAGCGGTTTTTAGTCAAAGAAAACTGGTTTGGGGTCAGTGAAAACCGGTTTGTGATAAAGGAAAACTGGTTTTTGGTCATTGAAAACTGGTTTGTGGTCAGTGAAAACCGGTCTTTTGTTGGTGAAAACTGGTTTTTGGTTGGTGGAAACCGGTTTGTGGTCAGTGAAAACTGGTTTGTGGTCAGTGGAAACTGGTTTGTGGTTAGTGAAAACCGGTTTATGGTCAGTGAAAACCGGTTTGTGGTCAGTGAAAACTGGTTTGTGGTCAGTGGAAACTGGTTTGTGGTTAGTGAAAACCGGTTTATGGTCAGTGAAAACCGGTTTGTGGTCTGTGAAAACTGGTTTGTGGTCAATGAAAACTAGTTTGTTGTCAGTGAAAACTGGTTTGTGGTCAGCAAAAACTAAAAGCAGGGAAATTTCAGGGAATTTTTTTCTTTCCCAATGAGTGGCAAAACTAAATGCCACTCATGGTGACATGGTGTTTATCAAGTTCAAAACACAAGGTGCAGCCGAGTGTTTTAGATTTGAAATTTGTTTTGTAATGTATCTCCCAAGAATCTGCTGAAGTTGTCTGGAATAAAAGATTGCTACCTTTTGGTACCCTTTTCCTAAGCTTTATTTGTCACCACCCTTTTGCACACTAGAGGGGTGAAAAAGGCACCCCTTACTGTTTTTGTGCAACCCAATACTACTTGTAAACAATGTTTTTAAGTGTGATTTAAGATTAAATAAAGGTTGTGATACAATGCAACTGAAAGCAGTGAAGAAGTTACTCTATCTATGTATCTGCCTCAGAATTTACCTCTTACCGCTGTCTATTTTGTCCATATTTTTATTCGAATGGTTGCATGATTAGAGAAAGTTGGTTTCTTTGACTAAGAATGATGCCACCTAAACCTTTGAACAATTCTGTCTAGGGTATTAACCTGAGTGGTGGACAGAAACAGCGAGTGAGCCTGGCTCGTTCAGTGTATTTTGATGCTGATATCTACTTATTGGATGATCCACTCAGTGCTGTGGATTCACATGTGGGAAAACACATCTTTGATAAAGTCATAGGACCAAGAGGAAAGCTGCGAAAGAAGGTAACAGTCAGTGAAACATCCTTATGTTTTTTATGTAAAATGTTCTAAGTAATGTTTAATAAATGAGCAGGAGTGTTTTATCAAGTTTATCAAGTTCGAAACACAAGGTGCAGCCGAGTGTTTTAGGACTTGATAAAACACGAATTGCGAATTTATTGAATGGCTTAAAAAGCTTTACTGTACATCTATCCATTCTTACACTAAAATTTAGATTTTGGGTTATTTTGGCTTAGAAAATTGGATGTAAAATTTAGCTGTGTCTTTATCAGATATTAAGACACCCATTCAAAATTAATTTCTTTTGTATTTTCTTCATGAATTAATAATGAGTTTTTTAATGTAACATTCAGAGTTTCACACTGAAAATGACTGCTTCTCATAGCCACACCTGTTCATTTCTCCTTTTTGTTTTAACAGACACGTGTCCTCGTCACCCATGGTATTTCTTTCCTTCCTCAAGTTGATCAGATCATTGTTTTACAAGATGGCAGAATATCAGAGGTTTGTGCTACTCACTGTGGCATTAGTGAAGGCAGTAGTCATTTAGGTGGTTGGGGGGGGGGAGGGGGGGGAAGTGACTCAACTTAAACCAATGCACTGCTTTTAACAGTGAGATGTTCCAGGAATAACCTGGCACTTCATCATTGCAAAAAATAGTTTTGCTTCATAGCAGTCGAGGTAAATGATGTTAAATGAAAATTTTGTTGTTGTCAGAGTGCTGAGAAACTGTATATTAAAAGTAAGGCGTTTCGGGAATAGACCTAATTCATTAAATGGTGGACAAATTTATTATTCTTTTGTATGTATGTTAATTAACATTACTAACCTCACTTTGAAGGAGAGCACTTTTCAATTGAGTGTCGTAAAACCAAAATCAAAGCAATTACTCCAGCCAATCACAACAGAAGTAAGCAGTGCAATGAGCCAATCAGAATACAAAGCAATTACAAGCAGCTGAAGCAAAGCGCGGGAAAATACGCATGTGCAAATCACGATTGGTTTTTGTTTTTCTCCTCATTGGTTGAGAAAGTGGTGTGAGTTTTCCTGGCCAATCACAGAGCGAAGCAATGCAAAACCAAAGTAAAACCATAATTACTTTCGAAACTCAGTTGAAAACTGCTCTGTAAGTTCTATTGAATTTTGGACTTTAACTAGGTTAGAAAGGCTTCTTATCGTAAAAATCAAAATAATTTGTTGGGCACTATTACGAAAAAGGTCTGTAACCCCTTCAAAAATAATAATATTAAAAAAATATATAAAAAAAAGTTAGTAGCGATAAACGCTTGTCCTCGCACTGTTCAAAAATAACAAGTAAAAGGTGAATAAAACTGCCAGGAAATTAAACAGAGAGATGAAATCAGACTTTTTAGCCTTTGTGGTTGTCTGACTATCAACACTCCTCAATGCCTCGGTTCCCTTTTCTTGGACTGTTGAAAACCTGAACTCCACTGACTTTTGCAAAGAGTTTGTTTAAAGTGCACCTAAACCCCCTAAAAAAATTTCGCTAAAATAAATCTTTGCACCTGTTTGAAATGCATTGCGCCATTTTTTGCCAAATCTTGATTAGTTATTTTGACTTTTCTAGGGTGTTAAAGTTGCAAAAATCTGGCCATCATCTGCCCCACGACCGAGTCAGAAGAGACTTGGGTCTATTCACGATTTGACATGCATGTTTACAAAGACTTAATGCGATGTAAATCACTTTGTGACATCAAATCGAGAAAAAACCCAAGCCCCTTTTGACTTGGTCGTGGGACAGACTTTAAATTCAACAGATTGCCTGAAGAAAAGACCTTCATTTATGGAGATAGGCCTTTTTTAGCAAACCATCTGTGCTGTTTTGAGATCATGAAATTGTGTTTCTTTCTTTAGGTTGGAACTTACCAGGAACTGGTGAAAAACCAAGGAGCTTTTGCAGAGTTTCTGAGCACCTATGCAACAGATCAACAAACAAAGCTGGGGGACAGTAAGTGTCATTTACTCCTCCCTCCCCCCCCCCCCCCTCCCCTCCCTCCTTGAAAAGTTATATAATAAACCCCCTAG
The DNA here is from genome assembly GCA_016490735.1 of Pachyseris speciosa. Taxonomy (NCBI): domain Eukaryota; kingdom Metazoa; phylum Cnidaria; class Anthozoa; order Scleractinia; family Pachyseridae; genus Pachyseris; species Pachyseris speciosa. The sequence goes on along the minus strand of JAEMWC010000106.1, from coordinate 1,420,631 downwards.
CGGAAATGCTAAAATACAAAAGCTAATAGCAAAACATATATTCGAATGCTTTGAAAAAAGGATACAGGAAGACGGCAAAAAGTAAATACTCTAGGACTTAATCAATTAACAACTTAATTAATAATTAATTAAGTAACAATGTTTGTTGTTTGTAACTTTTAGGTATTTGGAATTCGTAGTCGATGTACTATATATTGTATAAGACTCCAAATAAAAACATGTCTGTCTGTCTGTCTGTCTATAATTTCTAGGCTGGGCTTTCATAATGACATAAAGAATCTCACTTTTATTTTACGAAAAAACATCTTCCCTGTTAATATTATAGAGAGGGTTGTCAATCAATGCGTTAATGGAACTCGAAACCGCCTTTCAGATAACGCGCAGGTTCAGCCATCTGTTTCATCTTACTATTTTAAGTTACCTTATGTAGGTCCCTTTTCTATGGAAGCGCAGAAAAGATTACGGAAACTCGTTCAACGTTACTGTGCCAATATTGAAATCAAGTTGGTATTTTGTTCTTTCATAGTCGGTAGTATGTTTATTGTGAAGGATCCTGTGCCTTTCTATCTCCGTTCGCGTGTTGTTTACAAATTTTCTTGTGCAGGATGTAAGGCCTGTTACATCGGCGAAACCAGCCGACATCTCTCAACACGCATTCGTGAACATCTGAGTAGAGACAGGAACTCGCACATTTTTCAGCATTTACAACAGTCTGAGACATGCCGCAGACTTTGTTCAATGAGGTGCTTTTCTAGTTTGGATTCTGCACCAAATAGATTTCAGCTAATTTTAAAAGAAGCCGCTCATATCCGCTGGGAAAATCCCACGTTAAACGAGCAGCTTAAACATGCCGAGCTGACTCTTTCTTTCTGACGTAGTTTCCCATTGCGTTAGTCCTTTTGTTATTTAGTTTTACTTACTATGACAATTTTGTGCAATAGCTGTAATTATTTTGTTGTTTATACTTAGTCTCTCTATGTTCATCCTATTTCATAAAATGTATTGTCCCAGGTCTCGCGCATTTAGTATTGCCCGTTAATTTTTAAAACATTGTACGCGTCAATGGTAAAAACGTGTCAATGGTAGTATAAATTCAAATCGCAACTGTAAACTATTTCACAACTGATGATGATCGTTGAACGATCGAAACATGTCTTGTTTTAAACTCAAAGTGGTTGTCCATTTTTTAAAAATATATAATTTCTATAATTATCATACAGGGAATAACAATTTTACCATTTTGATTGTTGATACCTTTTAAGACATGCACGGAGATACAGTATGAATTCAGCGCTCTAAATGGAGACAAAAGTTCAATGCATTTATTGGCGTTAAAATTAAGAGTACCACAATTGAAGAAACAGAAACGTCTGGTTGCATTACTTCCGTACAGAATGGTTGAACGAAATGTCTTTCATTTACTTAACAGCCACGATAGTAGAAGACATGGAAGAAACAGACGGACACTTGAGTACAGCACACAGTATTGAGAGGTTGGACAGCCATCTTGAGGTACCATTTTCCGCCAAACGAGCAGAGAGTATGTCAGTGATAACTGTTGACACTGCTGATCTGAATAGTCTCTTAATGACAGCGGATGACGAACAGGTGGATCGAATGATTGAAGAAGAAACGTCCAAAACCGGAAGGGCAAGTATAACTTTTACCTCGTTTTGTATTAGTTCTGCCTTCAGTTTTGCCAGGGCTGAGGAAAATTTGCATGGTAACAGATTTAATGACATTTAGGGAACAGTCATCTCCTGGGAATTGTGCGTCACGTTAGAAAACATTCTGCGTAATCTGGACTTTGAAATGTCAGGGAACTTTACTCTTGTCTTGCTACTGGGTTCCCTGTGGCCAAAGGTAACATTGTTCTACTTTCATGCCAGCAAAGGACTTGTCTTTCACGGCCAGTGAAAATATTCAAAAGTCTGAGTTTTTTTTCCTGATTAGTGAATTAAAATTTATAACCTTGGCTGGCAGAGAAAGATTCACATCATCAACTGTTGTTCTATGCACAAAGTGCATGTATTGCAATATTCATGTAAACGCTGACCCACAAAACACCGATGTTCTGTAAAAGTTGTTCAGGGAAAGTCAGGGAATTGTGTATCAAGTCAGGGAAATTCTAAATTCTACCTGGAAGTCACTGAACACTCAGGGAATTCTACTTCTGGCTAGTCATTAGATTTGGGAAGGTGATTCTTTTGTTAATAGAGGTAACGTTGTTTCAAGAAGTCTGTGGCTTCACTGCTGGCTTTATTCCTCAAGGTTTCGTCTTGGTTGGTCAGTTGAAATTGGTATGTGGTCACTGCAAAAGTCAGGGAAGTGTCAGAGACCATTTTCTATCGCAATGAATGGCAACCCTAATTATGGTAATGAATCAGAGACAAAGGACAACAAAAGTGGAACTAATTTGATAAATTTTAAGCCAAATCCAAATTCAAACTGTAGTCCCTTAATTACCTGGGCCCAGTTGCTCGAAGCATGGTTAGCGCTAACCAGGGTTAAATACCATGACGACCTATAGGTTTTAATACATCTTAACCAATGGTTAGCGCTAACCATGCTTCGAGCAACCCAGCCCTGGTTGTGAAGAAAATCTTCCTCTCTGTCAATACGGTCATACGTCTAAATCCTCGTTTTCACTCCCATTTTTAGGTGAAGTTTTCCGTGTTCTGGGAGTATGCAAAGTCCCTGACATTGTTCTTCTCGACATGTATTGTCCTTTTCAATCTCATTGGGGAAGGTGCCTCCGTTGCATCGGGAATCTGGCTGGCAATGTGGAGCTCTACCAATGTGACAACGGATGCGGAGCGCGACAAGTATCTCGGCGTGTACGGTGCCCTGGGCGTCTCTCAAGCGTTTTTTGTCCTCTTTTCGTCCATCGCCATGGCACTGGGATCAAGAGTGTCCTCCCGACACCTTCACCAAGGAATGCTAGTCAATGTTATGCATTCACCCATGTCATTTTTCGAGACCACCCCACAAGGGAGGATTATGAACCGCTTTTCTAAGGATATCAGTGGTATTGATGACATCATTCCAAGGACCATTACAATGTGTTTGAGAACCTTCTTTACAGTTCTTGGTGCTATGTTTACCATCAGCTATGCGACGCCTATCTTTCTGGCGGTTATCGTCCCGTTAGGAGCATTCTACCTTTTCGTGCAGGTATGGTCTCATTTTGGAACCTCAACAAGACTAGTAATCGTTAAAAAATTTTAGGTTGTGAATAAAATGTTTTTAGATAACATATCGATTTTAAGGCTTGTCAGTTAACAATTGGCATGCGTCGGCGTGCGTTCATGTAATGTTTAATAAATGAGTAGGAATGTTTTATCAAGTTTAAAACACTCGGCTGCGCCTCGTATTTAAGGACTTGATAAAACACGAATTGCGAATTTATTGAACGGCTTAAAAAACTGTACTGTACAATCTATCCATTCTTGCACTAAAAATTTAGATTTTAGGTTCTTTTGTCTTAGAAAATCGAATGTAAAATTTAGCCGTATCTTAATGAGACATAAAGACACCCATAAAAAATTATTTTATTTTTGTATTTCCTTCATGAATTATAAATGAGTTTTTTAACGAGATATGAAGCACGCGGGAAGTTTGGAAAGCACAAATGATTCGTAAGCAACTCTAGCTTCTTGAGTGCTCTCCAAATTTCTCAAGTGCTTCACATCTCGACGAACTCACAACTGACGCATGAACCAATTGTTTTATAGTATTCACAACGCGGTAGTTTAAATATTGTATAAAAAGAAATTCCCTCTGCTGTGTCATCAGCGTGGACATTAAGATCACTTTGAGGCCACTGATGACGCATCGCATTGTTGCATTTATATAAGAAGCTCTTTCCTCTCAATCTTATTATTCATACCCACAAGATTGCGTTCATAAGCCGTTGGGACACGTGTCTAACTCGTGCTAAACCTGGCTAACTAAACATCGCTTATATCTACCCTCATTATTGTCCCATTTGTTCTACTTTTAGTGCCTTTTTCAAAATTCATTTCCCTTCCCTCCACGTAACGGTGAAATATTTCAAGCCATCCACACACTGTGCTTGCTTTGCGAGACCGTCAAAACTTATCAATACAAAGAGAGAAAAAACCCTTCTTGGTCACATTTGAAATCAAGGTACATTTCAGATGATTTTGCTGTGTTTTGCCTCTTTCTGTACAGCGAGTGTACGTGGCAAGTTCGCGCCAACTGAAGCGAATTGAATCTGTCAGCCGCTCGCCCATATACAACAATTTCCTGGAAACAATCAACGGCACGTCCACCATCCGCGCATTTTCACAGCAGCAGCGCTTTATCCACGAGAACTACTACATTGTGGATGAAAACCAAGCAGCATACTACCCTTCAGTGTCGTCCAACAGGTGAATTCAGAGATTAAATAGTTTATTGCTTTGAGGGCCATGAGATTTGAAGAGATTTGAAACGGTTTTAATACTAGCAATCAAAACAACAGACTTTTCAAACCTCGTATCACTTTATAGGAGTTTAATCGTAGCGAGAATCAAGTTCGAGCTCGAGTCAGGGTTGAGCCCGAGTCAAGTTCGAGCCCGAGTCAAGGTCGAGCCCGAATCAAGGTCGAGCCCGAGTCAAGGTCGAGCCCGAGTCAAGTTTTGTTTGTTTGTTTGTTTATTTACTTGCTTGCTGTACTTGCCGCATGGCGTATTCTGATTGGATGATACGAACTGCCAAACTTATGTCAACTTTTTGTTTGTATTTTCAGGTGGCTGGCAGTTCATCTAGAGTTTGTTGGTAACCTCATCACATTCTTTGCTGCTTTGTTTTCTGTTATTAATCGCGACTCTCTGCAGAGTGGTCTTGTTGGCTTGTCCATCACTTATGCCCTTCAAGTAAGTTTAGCCTTTTTGAAACAAAATGCCAAAGTAATTCTCGTTTGCTTTGGTTTTGCTTTCCTTTCCTCCGCTCTGTGATTGGTTGGCAAAACTCGCGCCACTTTCACAACCAATGAGGACAAGCGAAACCAAAGCAAATCGCAATGTGTTCTCAGGCATTTTCCCGCGCTTGACGCCGGCTGCATGCAATTGCTTCGAATTCTGATTGGCTCATTGCACTGTCTGTGCCCGCTGTGATTGGTCAGAGTGATTGCTTTGGTTTTGGTTTTACGACTCTCCCTTGAAAACGGCTGCATGTGTTAAGTAGATAAGCTCCTTTCTCCGGCGAGACAGTTTCGTTCTTTATCAATATAGCACGAATGCAGATGCTTGCATTCTAACGCTTATGTGTGTTTTTAACGCAAAGCGGCGCTGAATATAGAAAGGTGAGCCTGAAGCAAATGTTTCATGCCTTCCATCAGAATGGCGTATGAACCGTACTGGTCAAAGGACATAGATAAACCATGTAAATGATACGGCTCAGTTAAACAGATAATAGTTTGTGATAAAAAAGTACAACGAAACAAGCACTCCTCATCACTTGAATAACATTATAAACATGCTTTGCTTTACAATGTTAACTTCAGGGATCGCACTGTCTCATATTTTTATACTGGATGCAGGCTTACAGTCGTTGAAATTCATGATTAGTTGCCGATTGCATGTTTTTAACTGTCCCTTCGTTGTTTTTCGTACCAAGATAACTTCCACACTCAACTGGATGGTGAGACAGACTAGCGAACTAGAAACGAATATTGTAGCTGTGGAAAGAGTGAAGGAATATTCCGAGACTCCAACTGAGGTTTGTAAACTGATCCAGGGTATGACTGGTATCTCTTCCAGACCGCTATTTTTGTTATCAAGGCTTGGAGCATCGTTTAGATCATTCATCTGTTGTTTTATGAGCTAATGACAGGCTTCATTGCAATCGACGAAGGGTTCATCTACGGTGGCCCACAACTGTCACGGCAAAAGAAAAAGACCCACGGTAAAAAGAAAACACTCGCGGCAAAAAGAAAAGATTCGCGGCAAATTAAAAAACCTCACGGCAAAAGAAAAAACCTCACGGCAAAAAGAAAAACCTTACGGAAAAAGAAAGACTCACGGCAAATTAAAAAACTTCACGGCAAAAAGAAAATGATTCACGGAAAAAAGAAAAAGCTCACGGAAAAAAGAAAAAGACTCACGGAAAAAAGGAAAAGCTCACGGCAAATTAAAAAAGCTCACGGAAAAAAGAAATAATAGCGGTGGATTGGGTCGAGTTTCTGGGGGAACATGCAGCCGCCATCTTGAAACCAAAGCACGGGGAATGTTTTTCTTGTGGTGCTGGTATTTCTTTGTTTTTTGATATTTTGAACTAGAAAATTACTTGGGTTAGAAAACCGTGCGGAGCAATAAACGTTGGTGTTCATGTTTGTTTAGGGATAGAATTCTATAGTTTTATACTCTTTGTTCGTTCAGCTTTCTTCTCGTTACAGCCATGATAATCATTGTAAGATTTTAGCATGTTTAAATAAAGCTGATATTCCAGTTTTATGTCTGCGTATGATAATTACTGTGTTTTCAGCTAGTAAATGAAATTATTTTACTGCAGAAGGGTTGTAGTTTTGCAAAAAGTGTTGTTTAGCATTTCAGTACGAGCACCACTGTTACGCTTTACATGTATAAGTCCCACTTTGCTTTGCTTTTTTGAACTCAACTATTTAATCAGGACGACCCTTGGCTTCTACTAAATTCTGCCTTCATATGTAATGACAATGGTGTCATAGTATGAAAAGGTGTGCATAAGAAATTGTGGATTGGATTAAGAGCCTGCAGTTGAAAAGTTGGCAAAATATTAATTATAACTACAACAAAATAAGAACTACTGCATCCAGACATGGGTCAGGAAAAATTGTAAAACTCAATAACTTTGCTAAGCATGCATTTGAAGGGTACCGGTAGATAATGACGACTAACAAACTATCAGGGACCAATTTATCAATGTGTATAGGCCTGAAGATCAGTGTTTTATTTTGTATTATAAACAATATATACAGTTCAGCACCGCTGACCCTGTCAAAAATAGAACCAACTTGACAATGATCTCTCGCTAAATATCCCTAATTAAACAACCATTTCTGCCTGCCCGGGAAAACAGGAGTTCTTGCAGAAGTGTGGGGTTCTAATATGCTAGTCATTTGGAACTTTACAGAGCCATTCAGTATAATTATGCTAATCATTTCCCCTACCGTAAAACATTACCCAGTGTAGCCATTTGCAGCTATACAAATTAGGTTTTGAAATAACTCGAGTGCATCTTGCCAAGTTGCTGGTTTTGATGCCCTTAGACTGTCCTTGACATATTCAAAGTATTCCTAATGGACACTGTTCTCTGTTTCATAGACGCACTGTTGTGAAACTTCATTGACCTCTGTCAAATGTACCTTTAAAAGCAGATCTGTTGCACCTCCATGGTACTTTGGTAGGAAGAACAATTGAAGGCCTCGGAGCATAACCATCCTATGTCGATTTTTGAGTCGTTTTTCGATTTTGCTTGGATTTGTCTGAATTTCTGCATGTGAACTGCAATTCGATGGAAACACATTGTATGGTATTTTTTGACTGATTCATCCAGAATCCAGAAATGCATTTTTTCTTACGTACACCAAGAAACCAACCTTCCATGGGAGTGGTTTGCAAGTTGCATTACATCTTCTTTCAATCGAATTGCAGTTTACATGCAACAATTCGGGCAAATCCAGGCAAAATCGAAAAACAACCCAAAATTCCACATAAGATGGTTATGCTCCGAGGCCTTCAATTAGTCTAGCCCTCCAGGCACAGTGCATGTCATGCCTGGATTTTCTAATGTAATGAGTGTTCCAGTGTTCTTTAACATGATCACATTCCTTCTGCAATACAAAACAGAAGGATTACCAAAGACACTCTGTGTGGATTTCAGATGTTGTATCAATTACACCCTGGGTTTCTACATGCAAACGTCTCCACCACAATGTCCGGTTCTTGCAAAAGAAACTCCACCATCCTTCAATTCTTTGATTTCTTGGGGAGGGTACATACCTGTGAGCATCATCATTTTCTCTGAGATAACACTAAGCCATTCTCAGTATCCAGATCTGTAACCAGTTTAATTGGGACACCTCCTAATTCAGCAACAGTGTCTACAAAATACTTTGCTGGATTCTCTGGCAAAATTATTTGAGCATGCAACTTTAAGCCATAGTATGCCTCAGCTAAAGCCAACGATGCATTCATGTATTGGGAACCCTCATGGCTTTAATTTGTCATATGCATCTAGATGCCATGAATAATTTGGGCCTGGATTGCTGTAAACGCTTCTTCTTAGGCAGTGCGCTTTATGGGCTGCAACACCCTCTGGATCTATTTCTTGAAGTAACTGTTGTATAATAATTATACAACAGTTACTTCAAGAAATATTCTAGGTACTCTAAGGCCTTCTAGTTGAAGAGTATGCCAACCAGATCGGTACCCTCCAGCTGATCATGGGCCACTATTTTTTCTTCACCTTTCCGACCATCATCTTTCTGGTGCTGTATACCCTGTTTCCGTTTAGAAAGCCCATACTGCTGTACTTTTCTCAACAGGGTACTATAGCTGATATTGTGTGTTTTTTTTTTCTTATTAAACATATTGACCATTGTTTGCCCAAAAGTACCTAGGCTTATCAAGGGGGCTCACAATAATACAAATTTAAATCAGGCTCACACAAAAAACAGTTATGATTCTTGGAAAGAAAGAGGTTTATTTCTTGATACTCAAAGCCACTATTGAAATAGTATTTGATAACTGCCTCTTCATCAAATTCCACTCCACTTCACTGTCTGTATGTGAGTCATCCTCTCAGATCTGTGGAGATACGTAAAAAAAAGCTCAATGTCCTCAGTCCGGAGCCCCGTCGGAAAATGCTCTTCAAGGTCATGTTTGAACTAGGCAGTCCAAGAGTACGTTCGCATCACGTACTAATAATTAAGCTTAACTAAAGTTTTCATCCTTTCATACGGTGACATCAAACGGGAAACATTGTTTTCCAAGCAAAAATCCACAATGCTTCCCGTACAAAGGCAAATTGGTCCAAAAGATTAGAAGCTAGCTTATTTCAAATGCTCACCTTTTCCACAGTTTGAGCAAACATTGTCCCCTTCTGCAAGATGTTTTCAACAATTGGAACAAAACATTCCTTGTGCTTCGGTTTCAAGATGGCGGACCGCATGTCCTGGCAACTCGACCCAATCCCCCGCTATTTTTCTTTTTGCCGTGAGTCTTTTTCTTTTTGCCGTGAGCTTTTTTAATTTGCCGTGAGCTTTTTCTTTTTTCCGTGAGCTTTTTCTCTTTTCCGTGAGCTTTTTTAATTTGCCGTGAGTCTTTTTCTTTTATCTGTGAGCTTTTTCTTTTATCCGTGAGCTTTTTCTTTTTTCCGTGAGCTTTTTCTTTTTTCCGTGAGTCATTTTCTTTTTGCCGTGAAGTTTTTTAATTTGCCGTGAGTCTTTTTCTTTTTTCCGTGAGGTTTTTCTTTTTGCCGTGAGGTTTTTTTTTTTTGCCGTGAGGTTTTTTAATTTGCCGCGAATCTTTTCTTTTTGCCGCGAGTGTTTTCTTTTTACCGTGGGTCTTTTTCTTTTGCCGTGACAGTTGTGGGCCACCGTATTCATCACCCTTATTCAAGGAAAACACTAGACAATTGTTCAAAGGAAACTCTGGGGGTTTATTTCTGACTGTAGCACCATACTTACACAATTTGTGTGTGCGTGTGTGTTCAGTTAACACTGAGCACATTTGCAACCCACACCTGTTTCCATAAGAAAATAGGAAGTTGAAGCAAAGGTATTTTTTGAGGGACAGACTGCAACCAGAAGTGGACGTTTCGCATTCATGGGCAGTGGTCGTGTGCAAATTTTCAAGTAAATCGTCTCTATAATAAGAGTGAAGACACTTAGAAATACAAATGTGGTAGCGCCAAGGCGAGTAAACAGAGAAAACGCCTCACAAAAACGCCTAATATGTCTTCTTACACCTCCACACAGACAGCTCCTGAGGTTGGTACAGACGGAGATATCGAGTTACTGTATTCTGTTTTAAAGCCCTTATTTTGAGTGCGTTGTGCTATATATGTTTTTTTTTGTGTAGTTAAATTAAATGCCAGTTCATGGAGGGCCCTTCGATGTGTTTCTGTCAACCAAGACAGCAGGCTATTTATCGAAATTTTAGTATTGCTCGTTAAAAGTGCTATTAGCTCTCTTGGGAAAAGTCTAGGACCGAGTGCGCACACGAGCGATTATGGGATTGTTTGGGGGACGCGTATTGGAAAGAAACAATCCTTTCCTCCCCCAAAACAATCCCATAATACCTCTCGATGCACTGTCAATCAAGGACTTTTCCAAAGTATGCTATGAGCTTAACCACGTTTTGAATATCCAAGCCCTGGTGTGAGCTCTTTAAACTGTTGGCTTTCTGTGTTTTTCAGGCTGAGTGGATCATACAGGACAATCGACCTCCTGATGACTGGCCAAGCGAAGGGAATATTCAAGTGGAAGAATTCGACTTGAAATACAGAGAGGGATTACCACTTGTGCTCAAACAGATCAACTGTGATCTTAAACCTGGAGAAAAGGTGCTGCTCTCTTCATGTTGAGTTCCTTCTTTCCTTCTTCCTTCTTTTCTTCTCACTTTTTTGTCGATAGAGACTTGATCCAACCTCAAAGACAACATAAATAAAAATGGCGAAATTTATTGATAAAAATACAAGGCCACGTTATTGCAGTTATTCTCAAATTATTCCACCTCGTTTGTTGTAGTCAATTGCCTCACATATCGAAGAACTAAATTGACCTGAAATGCGTTCAAGTTAAGAAAGAGCATGGAAATCTCACCATCTTTTTGCGCACGTTTCCCCCAAAAGAACCTCAACGAAATTTGCCAAAATGTACAACACAGAGAGATAATTTTTTTTCCTTCTCCCTATTATTTGTGGCATTCCTATTGCTATCACTGTTGTTGTCGCATAAGGCCCCCAGTACTGTAACAATTGAGGCTTGTTCATGACTGCTACAAGTTCAGCTTGGTGGTTAAGGCGCCCACAAGACTCGTTTTTTTTCTGTTGTGTATTCAATGTACCTGTAACTGTATTGACTCGCACCGAATGTCATACTTTCAGATTGGTATCGTCGGTCGCACAGGAGCTGGCAAGTCCACGTTGACTTTAGCTTTGTTCCGTATTCTGGAGAGAGCTGGAGGAAGGATTGTTATAGATGGCATTGATATCGCTAAGCTTGGACTCCAGGATCTGCGATCAAGACTCACTATCATTCCACAGGTAATAACATAGGCACGTGCAGCATGCACAAACTAGTGAGACAGTAAATAAGGTTAAATTCTGGAGAGAGCTGGAAGGATTGTTAAGCCTGGTTTTCACTAGCGACGCATGCACAAGTATAACCGCAAGCATAAGAGCGCTTATTTCACCGTGAAAACGGGTTTAACCCAAGCATAAGCATAAGCGCAAGGATCAAAATTTTTGCTTTTCCTTGTGCTTGCGCTATGTTCCGTTCGCTTGCGTAGTGTGAAAACGAGGTTGGTTTTCACTTGGCATAAGCTACTTATACTTGCGCTTGTGCTTGCATCGCAAGTGAAAACCAGGTTTTATAGATGGCATTGATCATGGCACTAATATTCCACAGTTCGTAACAAATAGGCACTCCTAGGTCGAAATCAGATTACACGATTTGTAATGGAGAGCTAATAGATTTATGCACAATAAATTCTGTCCTGTTATCGTTGTAAACAACTCCTGTAATTCACCATAGGACCCAGTGCTGTTCTCCGGAAGCCTCCGTATTAACTTGGATCCATTCGACAGCCATTCGGATGAGGAACTGTGGAAGATCCTCGAATTAAGTCACTTAAAGAACTTTGTGTCCGGCCTGGAACTAGGACTGCTTCACCCTGTTAGTGAAGGAGGGGAAAACTTAAGGTAATTATCCTCCAGAGATGGCCCCACTGTTCTCTTTCTGCTCCATGCTACTCGAATAAAAAAATTTTCGTATTCTCAGTATGGAACTGGATCTAGCACGAAGTGGAGGCTGTTGCGGTTCTTGAGGCTCTTACATATGAAAAGATTCCCCCGTTTAAGCCTCGTGTGCAAGCTAGTTCCAGCTCATTACGGAGGACACGAATGTGGTTTATTGTAGTACGTAGCACACTAGTTTCAACTGCATGTCCCAAGGAAACGGTTGTAGTCTGTTTTTTCGCAGGGATATTTTTTAGCGGAATGCTAAATACAGTAAAACCAGCTCGCTGCAATCTTAACACGTAAATTTTGCGGACCTAGGACTTACTGACTTTTTAAAAGCAATCAGAGCTACAATTAATTCCTCTTTTGAGCCGTTTTGTCTTTCTTTTTTATCCTTACAAATTCGATTCGTTTCCTGTCACTGTTCGTAACCACACCTCTTATACGGTGGCTCAGCTTGACAGAACACTGATTTTTTACTGTCTCGTGATTGTTTTAAACTTGCTAATGATGTAACATTTTAACTTGATCTTTCTTGAGCGTTTAGGGTTACGATTTTGCCGTTTTCTTTTTGATCTTTTTCTTTTTTCTTAGTCTTTAGATTTTCGGGATTTTAGTATTTTGAAAGTCTCAAAGCTTCCAATATTGCCCTTAAGAAAATCTTCCTACAATGACATAAAACAACTGATTAGAATAAGGAAAATGTAACCCACTGTTCTTTGCTAAATGGAACACTGTAACGTTTGATACTTTGAACTGTTCCCAGTGTTGGTCAGCGGCAGTTGGTGTGTTTAGCGCGTGCGCTGCTCCGTAGGAGTAAAGTTCTTGTTCTCGATGAAGCCACGGCCGCGGTGGATCTGGAAACCGATGAACTCATTCAGCAGACGATACGGCGGGAGTTCGCTGACCGCACAGTGCTCACTATTGCTCACAGACTCAACACCATCATGGACTATTCTAGGTACAAGGACTTTTTCACTAGTTTATATTGTTCTTTTCCATTCCCTTCCTTTACAGGCCGAGCCTAAGGTTCAACCCCTTTACCCTTTCACTCACCAAGCCGGGGGAGTTGCACAGGAAAGTAAATAGGGGACGTTAGAACAGGTTATAAAAAGCCAGCTCATGTTGTTCAACTACAATACCACCAACATGCGAACAAGCCAAGCTGAACGAGGGGACGAATACCATAGTCAGCAGAGGAGACCAGTCTCCTCTACTAACTATGACGAATACTAAGTCACTGAGTTTCGCCCGGACAATTTCACTGCTCGCTGTCTGTTATTATCGTTCGTGGCTTCTTAACTCGTAAGTGTCAATCTTGTGTGTGTCCAAATTGGAACTTGAGCATTAGCAGGTGTGGCTTGGAACTCTCTTGTTATTTGTTTTCTAGGATCATGGTTCTTGATAAAGGATTCATGGTAGAATTTGATACACCTCAAGCATTACTTGCTCAAAAGGGAATTTTCTACAACATGGCTGTTGATGCTGGACTAGCATGAGTTGATACAGACTTGCCTGAATTCAAACAGTTGTCTAACGTTTTATGAACATGTGGTTGAGGTGACATTATGTGACCGCATAACGTGGATCAGTCTGGCATACAGAGTATACGAATACACTCTGCCCTACCTTCATACAGTTGAGTAACTTTATGTCAACTTGTGGACTATCGTAACATTATGTGGACCTTATACATGCACCCCGGTGTGACTTCTCAAGAGATATTTAGCGTGACTTTATCAAGGATTTGCGTTGCTTTATATATGAGTACGCGAATCAGGATTTCAGAAGGCACTGGTCCAAGGACCAGAGTGCTTCCGTGTGTGGTGACGTAGTGAATCATCGTACATGCGTAACACGAAGCCGTAAAAAGCTGGTTAAGAATAGACTGCTGGCAGTCCCTATCTAAATAGTCGAGCGGGTGCGCGAAATATCCAAAACGCGAAGCAAACGAACCTAGCCAATCTCTGATTGCTTTTTCTGGCACCAGTCTCGCCGCGTTGTTTCCGCACACTCTCGCCTTGAGGTTGAAGTTCTAGGCTTCATTTCTCTTGCCACTGAACGTTTTAGCAACCTCAGACATTTTTGGAACATTTTGAAAGCAATTTAAATTTTTATTCTTTCTAGACTTACGTATTATATTTATAACTCGCAAGACACTGCCTGTATTCTCTGTTCTTACATTCGGCAAGGGAATAACTCTGCCTGCATTCTCCATTCTCAGGATCTCTGATTGTTTTTTCTGGTTCCAGTCTCGCCGCATTGTTTGCGCACCCTCTCGCCTTCAGGTTGAAATTCTTGTTTCATAGGCTTCATTTATCTTGCACTGAACGTTTTCGCAACCTCAGACGTGTTTGGAACATTTTGAAAGCAATCTAAATTTTTATATTCTAGACTTACGTGTTATATTTATTACGCGCAAGACACTGCCTGCATTCTCTATTTACATTCGGCAAGGGAATAACTCTGACTAATATTTTTTTATTCTTGATGTATTTAAACTGTCGACCATTTCAGCATTTCAAGACATTTATTTCTCCTCTTACCCCGTTTAAAGGAAAGTTATTCAGATAAATATTACCTAGGAATAGAAAACATTTGCATTATTTCCACAATGGAATATACTTGATGTTTTAATTTTTCTTTTAGAGCTTTTTAACCTGTTCACTTCATACTAGCCATGATCTTCACCCAAAGTGGGCAATGTCCCATATTTTTGTACTCACTTTCAAAAGCCCAAACACATTACTGCGGCCATATCGTTCATTCGGTCAGCGACCCCCTCTTTTTTCCTGGTGCGACGAAATCAGATAATCAGGTGGAGGCTTTCATGATAAACGAATAAAAATTCACATATTTGATGAGACGTTTCAAAAGCTATTTCATCTTCTGAATTATGCTCCCTCTTTTGAATCATTCTTATAATTTGACCCAACCCCGTTCACTAATACTTGCAAAATATGGCCCTGCAATACACTGAAGATGTCTGCCGATCCGTCGGAAAGTGCGCTTTGTTTAAAAAATATATTTTATACTACTATCACCAAGCTGCTATTATTTATCTAACGTTCGTATGATTTCCAAACGTTTCTGTGTAGTTAATCTTTAATTTCCTTTTACAGTGTATACAATATACGAATTCAATATATCAATAAAGTGTTCTTTGAACTGGAGTCTCTCAACCGCCTGTGGACGTGACTACACTGATACTAGCCCGTGTATGGGACAAGTGTAGAGGAAATTCGGAACTGCAATTTCCTTTGTTCAATTGTTTCTGAGGAACCGCAAAATTTAATGTATTTCAAGTGCGCCTGTTTTTTAATTGGCCAGCGAAGTCTTGGCATCATTATGACTGACACTTTCAGAATCCTTTTTCAAGCCTATATAAACATTTGTGGGCGGGCACGCAGCTCTGTCATGTAAAGTTCTAATCTCGGTACGAGATTAGTAAAGTTCACACCGAGCTCAACAAAAGGCGGATTATTTTTGTGACTACATTGCTGATGTGTCGAATGTTAATTTTCTTGTGAACTGTTTCTCCATGAACTGTAATGGACAGCACAAAGCGTTATAGTGTGTACGAAGCGGCTCGTGATGGTGCTTACGATGAATTGCGCGACGCTCTCAGTCGGATGAGCATCGGCGAACTACTCTCAGAACTGCAGGGCGACGACTTCGGCTCTCCCTTGATCATCGCTGCTCAAAATGGTAATCTGGATGCGGTAGAAATTCTTCTCAGGCATAAAGCATATACCGAAGATCGAAGAACGGTTAGATTTGAAAACTATTTTATCGAAGGTTGTACTCCTTTGTGGGCGGCCGCTTTTGCCGGGCATCTCGATGTTGTGAAGCTGTTGATCGAGCAGAATGCGGAAGTCGACGGCCGAACGGCGACATACTCAACGCCATTAAGAGCAGCTGCTGACGCTGGGCACTTTGATATTGTAAGATATTTGGTTGAAAACAGGGCTGATGTGAATGCACGCAATTACTTGGATAACACTCCTCTAATGATAGCCTGCAACAAGGGCCATGATGCTGTCGTTAAGTACCTGCTCGATCGTGGGGCTGATATTAAACTTCAAGACAAACTCGGCAATAGCGCTCTTCACGAGGCTGCTAGCGGTGACCATTTTGATATTGTCTCTGATTTGCTGGCTCTTGGAGCACCTCAGTTGCCAAATAATAAACGACTGACCCCGCTGCTTTATGCAAGCAGTGAATGCAAAATTGAAATGGTGGAGAATATTATCAAGAGACCACAGTGCACAAAAGAACAGAAAATTGAGGCACTAGAGCTTCTGGGTGGTACTATTGGCAATGATTCGAAGGCTAACTGTGACACCAAGAAAGCGTTCTTTTTCATGAAACGTGGCATGGAAGAAAGGTTTCAAGATCTGTCAAGCCCCCTACCTAAGCAACACATGGAACCAATAGAGGCTTATGAGAATAGAAAGGAGAGTCAAACTCTTGAGGAACTCGCGCTCATTGAAGACAATGATCATGCCATCCACATGGAGGGCCTCATGATTAGGGAGAGAATTCTTGGAACTCACAATATCGAACTCCACGATCCACTAAGATACCGCGGCGCAGTTTTTGCGGACTCTGGTAACTACGACCTTTGTATTGGTTTGTGGTTACACGCCATGAAGATAAGCCAACACCGCAACAGTGAGAGACTCTTGGAAGATCTAAGTTGGTTTTGCGAGCTCTGTTGTGAAATGATTGAGAAAAAGTGTCCACCAAGGCGAAAGTATGTAGAAGAGGTGTTTGAAACAGTCATTAGTGAGTATGAGAAACTGACAAATCAAGCACACTCCAACAGATTGAAAGCTGGTAGTGGAGCCATATCTTTCCATGGGGAACTTGAAACTCTTGTCCATTACTCACTGTATCTCGTGACAATATTTACAAAAGTTCAAGATATAAGGAAGGAAGAAAGTTCTGGTGTTTTTGGTCTAATCCAAAGGTTCCTTTCTTTGAATCCATGCACTCGAAATGGAAACACTTTACTGCACTTGTCTGTGTGGTGTGAGACCCCCACCAAATACTTCCATCGAGGCTTCGCTCCTTACTGGACACACTTGAAGAAGCGTTCACCAACCACTGGTCAATGGGAACGAAGATTCAAGGTGAGAGATAATTGGCCCGGCACTTATGTAGAGCAGGTGTGTAAATTTCCATGCATCGAGACCATGAAGCTCCTAATCAGTGCGGGTGGAAATGTCCAAGCCATCAACAATGAAGGGAACAGCCCATTACATTTGGCTGTGGCTTATCAGACTGAGAATAAACATGACGCGTATGTGTCAATGGATATTTCAAGGACACTGTTAGATGCTGGAGTTAATAAAGATCTGGTCAACAATGATGGCAAAACAGCCGCGGATGTTACCCTGACGCCTTGGCTGTTACCATTACTACTGTGAAGTACTGTAAATTCCATTCCTGATAAAGATTAGTAAGAGAACTTTGACCGCAAGTATGACAATTTCAGTTAAAGTTTTTAAAGTGGTGCTGACACTGAATTAATTAGTTTAGATTGGTCTAAATGAGACAAACCTTTAAGTTTGATCCCACATCTAGAAAGTGACTCGGTCCTTTTCTAATCATTCACACTTGTGTCAACGTGACTAGATTGATCTAACTTGAATATGCATGCCAACAGGCTTTTAGACACTTAAAATGTATGACAACAGATAATCCTACACTTGTGACATGAAAACATGACCTTAATATGCAGTCAACCAAAATTAAAGCTCTTTGAGTTGGGATAGGGGTGGCGGAACTAAGGGGGCAGGAAAAGAGGTTCCAGATTTTTAGCCTGCACCGGCCTGCGCACATGCCCACAGCCAAATAACGCTAGAGGTTGCATAAAAATGAGAACCATGCACAAGCATTTTATCAACTCTAGAAACAGTGCACTAGGAAGGTTTCATGGCCGCCACCCCCCCAACCAAAGTCCTTCAATTGCCAAATGGGCATCCCTGACAATTAAAAGGGGTTCTTTTGTGTGCCCCATTTCTGTGAAAAATGCAGCTCTTGGGTTTCAGTCGTGCCACTCGGTTGTGCAGAACATTCAGCGATGTAATGTGAATCACTTTATGGCATCTCCCAGACAAATTTTATAAGACAAATGAAAAGAGACTGTTCTAACCAGAGCAAAATATAAATCTAGTTCTGTGATGGCCACAGTTACGATTTAGCTGCCCACTTACCACCTGGTGACCTCTTATCACTTCGTCAACTGTTAACTCGTTCATAGCTCTGTACATAGAAAAAAATTGGTACAAGACACCGGGGTAAAATTGTTAACAAATAGACTAACGTTGCAGGAAGCGGAGATAAAAAAGGTTTATTTTTAAATATCCCCTACAGCATGAGTTTTGGTGAAACTAGTTGGTTTTGTTTTCCCTCGAGTCCTGAAGTTTCCCTCGATGTGTTTCCCTCCGGACCATAAATTAAGTGTACATTAATCAATAGCTGTATGAGAATCCCTGGTATAAAGAAAACATGCCCGACTTTCCCAGATTACAATCTGCAGTATTGACTTGTTTTCATGTGGCAGACGCAAATCAATTGAATGGCATATTTTCATCACAAATAAACCTTTAACCAAATATACGAATAAAAAAGTATTAAGGCCCTGGCAAGCGAGGACACACAGCCTAATTTAGCAACAGAACGGGAACGTCATTTGAGGACGCGAGAGCGTGCGGAAAGGACTGAACATGACTTCCGGTGCTCAATTTGCTGCTCTGCCATTGGTCAAGTCGGTTTTTAGATCTGCGCTCGCCGTCGTCACAGTCGTCCGGTTGTCTTTGCTAAATCAGCCTATTGTAAAGGACACATTGTTGCGGACAAAAATGTTTCCCTGTTTGCCCGTGCGTGTAACTTTTTGTTGCGGACACAAAATTTGTGTCGAGACACAAAAAATGTTTCTGATTTTTTTCAGAAACATTTTGTGTCCGCAACAAATGTTTTTTAGTTTGCGCAGCATGAAAACACAGCATTCTGTTTTGTGTCCCGCTCGTTTGCCCACTCATGAAACATAACTAATGAGCAACAATTAATGTGTCCTCGTTTGCCAGAGCCTTTACGATTAACTGTAGATTAGTACATACCATAGGAACATGATATTTCCATAATGCAAGTTGAGAAGAAGGTCGACCTATTGAAGGAATTTCAGACGCACTTTAGTAATGTAGTGACTCTGAAGCTCAGAAAAGAGAAACAGCGGTACTTTTGTGACCAGTCTCGAGAGACCAAAGAAGATCCTCAAAGGACCTGTTAAAACTTGAAACTACTGCTTGGTGGCTCAAAAGGTACCGGGGCTGTCACGTGCACTGCGAATGAAGCGAAAGAAAAGTGCAATATTTTCAATCGCTTTTTTGTCTCTTGCGCGGAGAACTTAAGGTCAACTCATCGATCTAATGGGCAATCCTTTTCTAAATGGTTACCCCAGCTGGAACACTCAAACCATTTTAAACTCCGAGCTGTCACCGTATCGGAGGTTCGAAAGACGCTTAAAGAACTGAAACCAAGGAAGGCTACTGGTATTGACGGTATTCCATCTCGTTTACTTAAAGACGGAGTCGATGCCCTGGCTTCACCGTTATCTGTCATCTTTAATCTCACTATCCAACAAAATGTGATCTCCGCGGAATGGAAAAATAGCGAAGGTAACCTCGTTATACAAGTCAGGTGCAAAGGATGACCCCCAAAATTATCGCCCCATATCGGTACTGCTTGTAGTATCTTAAGTCCTGGAAAGGCTAATTCACACGTAGTTCGCAAGTTATTTTGACGAAGATGGCTTACTATGTAAGTCACAATCCGGTTTTAGAAGAAAGCACTCAACCGAGACGGCTGTCACCTACTTCGCTGATGAAATTCTTATGAACATTGATAAGGGCCTGGTCACTGGTTCCGTATTTGAAGTACTACGGTGTTTGCGATAAAAGCCTTCCGTGGTTTGAGAATTATTTTTTGGAAAGAAAGCAGCTTGTGTGTATCGATTCTCAAACATCCGAAGAGCTTGAAATTACTTCTGGAGTGCCTCAGGGGTCCATTTTAGGCCCCCAGTTGTTCATTGTCTACATTAATGATTTACCTCGTTCTTTGAAACATTGCTCAGTGAACATGTACGCAGACGACACAGCTATATATCTTGGTAGTCAATCTGCAGATACCTTAAATTTTTATTCAAACCAAGATCTTGAACTTTTAGCCGAATGGCTAAAGGACAATAATCTTGTTCTGATTATTGCCAAACCAAATCCTTGTTATTTACCTCGCAAAGGCACAAAGAGCGTGATTGTAAGCTAAATCTGATTCTTCTAGGAAGGGAATATCCTCCGTGACTACTTTCAAATATTTAGGTGTCGTGTTTGACAACTTTATGACCTGGAAGGCTCACGCGGACTATGAGTGTAAAATGGTGGCGTGCAGAGTTGGTATTTTGGGCCGCATTAGAAGTTTCGTGACAAAAGAGGTGTTTATACTTGTTTACAATACATTGTTTGATTATGGCGATATTGCTTGGAGCAGTCTGTCACAACAAGACCAGGATAGAAGTACTGCAGCGTCTACAACATAGATCTGCGCGTATAATTACGTGTTGCACACGTTCCTCTGAGGCAATGAATGATTTACGTTGGTCGAATCTTTCCCAGAGGCGCTCTTATCATAAGGCTAAGCTTGTTTTTCTCTGTCTGAATTCATTAGCTCCAAGTTATTTTTTAGTATTTTTCATTAGATTTTCGAACGTTCATAGCTATTCCACAAGGCAGAGCAGTAGGTTACTGTTACCTAGGGTGAAATCGAATTTTGGGAAAAACACGTTTCTTTTTAGCGGAGCGAAATTTTTAATGAGCTGCCCGCCGACATAACGATAGCTGAAGATATACAGACTTTCTGCCGCCGCGCGAAAGGGTTTTTATTATCGTAATAGTTCTTAGTGGTTTCTTTTAGCATACTAGCATTATAATTAGTTTTTTAACGTATAGTTACGAAGTTTTAATCTATACACATAAATTGTATTTTTTTACCGGATGTTATTTATACAGGGCCCCTATGGATACCAGCCTTTGAGCTGAATGGGCTACCCTGTTTAAATAAAGTTTTTTTTTTACTTAGTGAAAGGGAAACCGAAAGTCTATACTGTGCATAGTCTGTTTCAAGGGACTAGCCATAATATTGGGACGCTCCTTCAAAAACTGATTAAGTTGATTGCATGATTAAAGGTTAACCGCAGTTTTTACCTAGTTTGCTGAAAATCCTTTTTAAGAACTAGTTTAAAAGCAAATAGTAGGAGTTGAAGTCCAGACGGAAGACCAAAGATAGTTTGCAAACGTTTTCACTGAGTGGCAATTGCACCAAACCAAATTTCACTCTGATCTTGGCGCTGAAGAAAATTAAAAGCATCGTTATTTTTGATCATCGGATAACTTCGTTTTTAAATTTTCTTACCTCCATCTTCACCCTCTCAGTATTGGATGATGGCTGAAATATTACAGCACCGAGCTCGCTGTAATGACAACATTAACGCGACGAAATTAATTTGGTATTTAAAAAGGAAGGGATGTGCGTCCTATGGGCGCTCGCCCGTTTATTTTCTTTTCAGTTTCCCGTGGCGACACGTTTTTATTCAACCTCGTTCCCAGGGCTTTTTCCTTCCCCTCACAATTTTTAATGAAAAAGCCCTGGGGACGAAGCTGGTATTTCTTAACTACTTAACAATTAGATTATGAGCTCGAGATTTCTATCGCGTGATAGCTGATGAGGGCGCAGCAAAACTAAACAAGTAAATTATCTAAATCCTCCTCGCATACACTTCGTAAAAGCGAAAAAGCGGCCGCCATTTTGTTGTCAACCGCTACTCACTATCTATCACAGAATAGATAGCGGGTAGAAAGAACGGTATTCGTGATAGAACGCTAGTAGATACTAATACGGAATATAACAAAAGAAGAAAAGGGAGATGGAAAAAAAAAGGGGGAGCAGGGATGGTGTAGTGGTGCGAGCACTCGCCTCCCACCAAGATAAAATTGTAAAGCAAAAGATTTTTTGAACCAGCGCTGACGAAGAACGAACGCACAAGCAAGTGTGACGTAATTGTTGCCATGACACGTGCCAACTTGCGTTTCCAAGGTTTCTCGCTCGAGCCAAGGTATAAACAAATAAACATTTAGTATCTTTGTCAGCCTTTTGTATGCTCCCATAAATTGCACAAAGAAAAAAATGCTGAAATCGTTTATGACACCGTGGCTCTCCTCAAAACAATCTTGGTACTGTAGCTCTCTTAACGTCTTTTTTCCAAGTCTTTGAGTTCTTCAAGTCCGTTTTGATCAGTTGAAATCTATGTTTTCGCGAATTCTCGCATTGTTTTATCTCGAGTGAAATTTCAAATCTCTGGCTTTGCGTATCTCATCTGAAGGGTAAATGACTTTACTAACCTGAATCACCAGCTTGCTGCTCCATCAGTATCACTTCTTTCTCGATATTTTGTAAAAACTGTAACAGTCTTCGTGCTCTGTGACAGACTCCTCCGTCAATTCTTTCCTCTGTCAGTCTCCCATTGTGACGTGAGGCTGAGCGTTCTTTAGAATCATCTGTGCGCGGTGATGCCGTTTTTTATTTTCTGTCACGAAAACAATCTTGTTTTCTTTTTACGGTTTCCAGGAGACAAAATCTGTTAATGAACCCATGACTCTTGCCGAACGATCTATTGTTTTGGGTTTCGAACACAAAGTAAAGTTCTCATTCCTTTTCTTGGTCTTAAATATTCCCTTGATAGTCTTTGGCGGATCCAGAAAATCCAGAAAGAGGAGGCCGAAGAAATAAATAAAACCGCCTGATGCACAATACCACTTAAAAGTCGGTTGGTTACGGACGCTTTTTCAAGGAAGGAAGGGGGAGGAAGGTGGGGGGGGGGGGGAGGGGGCCGAGTCCCCCTCGGCCCCACCTCTAAATCTGCCACTGATGATTTCAGAGTTTTTCTTTTTACCAACAGGTCTCAAAGCTAATTTGCTTCAGTCGCTGATCAAACTCGAATTTCGCATTGTGACTTCAGTCCCAATTTGTTCATATGACTAAAAAAAACGCAAACCTCCTGACGAAAATTGGGGTCTTCCGGTCCCATCTTTATCTTTCTCGTTATTCTGTTTCGCCAATTTGCAACAGTCTTGCATACTTGTTTGGTTGAAAACTTTAACTGTTCCATTACAAGGCCAATTCTTATCGGTTTGTCTAAACTGATAGAAACCACCTTGAAATCTGGAAATTGGGGATTTCTTCCCCTTACTGGATAAAAATTTTTTTTACAAACTTGAATCTTGATCCTCGCGTTCCATTTTTGCGATTTAATTTCTCCTTTTTGTTGCCAATTGAAGCAAAACCTTTTTTAGCGTAGTCAGTTCTACAATCCTACTCCGCATAGTGTAAATTATTCTTTAGAGCAGTTTTCAACTGAGTGTCGAAAGTAATTAGGGCTTTGCTTTGGTTCTGCATTGCTTCGCTCGTCTACATGTAATTGCTTCGTATTCTGATTGGCTCATTGCACTGCTTACTTCTATTGTGATTGATCAAAGTAACTGCTTTGGTTTTGGTTTAACGACATTTAATTGAAAAGCGCTCTATGACGCAAAGCTAACTGTCTTGGAATTGGAATTTTTCGCGCTCGATTCTGGCTATTGCTGTTTTCTTTTGCGGCCCTTCGAGGCAAAGTGTGGCGAAGTATTTCGTTGATTAAGAATCGAATTGAAATTCACATGATCTACGTACTAGATCAGAAAGGACTAGATTTAATCAACGTTTAATCGATGTAATTAAAGGAATTTCACGATAGCGGTCTAGTGACAACATTCCGGTAGACTGGGCTCCTGCGGTAGATGATAACTTTTTTAATTTCTGGGGACTTCCCGCAGAGAAGATGCGAATTCTTTCTTGACGTGGCTAGAAGCTCAAGAAAAAGCGTTTCAGATAGCTGGATCGGAGGCTAAGGAATTTTACCAGTGCACCAAGGATCTCTTCACTTTACTTTATCCCCGCTCATATAAATGGAAAATCTAATTTTGAAGATTTATTGTGAAGCGAAGAAATTTCAGTGTTTCAACAATTGCGACTCGTTGCTGTTAGTTTTCAGTTGATCATGAACGAAATACACTGAAAGAGAGCAAAATATATTTTGTTGTTTCGTTAACGCTTGCGCAGACACACCGGAAGTAAGCTTTGTGGATGAAACACGACGACGACGACGACGACGACGACGAAGAAGAAGAAAAACCGACGACAGAAGCCCGAGTAAAAAGCGAACAAACAATAAAGGGAAACAAAAAACAACGGCAGACAAAGACAAACAAAGTTTTTGATGCAGTGTGATCAAGTCTTGTTTGAAGTTGTATTGTTTTCGTTTCTTAAATTTTGTTTTGTGTGATGTCTCCTCTCCATTATCCGCAGAAGTAACCCTTTGCTGTAAACAAATTATTACTATTTTGTTATAAATGATAACTGGTATTTTTTCGGCATTGAAGCTCTTTATGAACCTAAGGTAACTTGTTGGTATAGTAGAAATATTTTGATGTTTATGAGGTTTTAAAGGATGTTTTATTTCACCCAGCCATCATCCCGAGGTGCTGTTATGAAAAACAATGTTGTTCACTGGGCATTTTGTCCTTTCACATTTAAATTAAATTTTGAGTAATGTAAATCTTACTGACGCATGTGGAAAGATCATTGTCGACGATAGAATACTATTTTAAAGTACCGGTATTTTTCAAACTAGAACCTTATTACAGGAAAGTTGAGGCAGAGATCGACCAAACTTTTAAAAACATGCTAAGATCTCAATTAAAGTTTAAGACAGTCAGATAAGACGACACTTTTTTCTTTTACAATTGGAGTTAATTATGGGTTTCAGAAAATATACATACCTCCCCCCAGAGTGAGACTTCTGGACTCTGGAAATTCCAAGGTGTGGGGGTGGGAGAGTTCTCAAGACCCAAAGTTTTAAAGGAAAATTTGAATGTAAATGGCATTTTTTTTTGGAGGGGTGGAGTGGCTCAGTCTCAGTAAGGTAATAACTTTTCACTGGAGAATGTGGGCATAAGTCCTGGAAAACAAATGTATATATTGTTAACACTGAGTCCATTATTTGTAAGGTGACACGTAGAATAGTTTGGTCAATGATGTATAATCTAAACGAGTCAAAGAAAGAAAGTGCTGCCTTTGTAATGACATCTGCAGAATGTTAAGAGAGAAAATGGTTCTCCATGAGCCTGAATGAAAAATTTTAAACTTAGTGGGACAACTTATGCACCAATAAAAGAGACATAGTTTAAAGCATTTCTTCGCAATGTCCTAGGGTTTTATGAAGGTTTAAAACAGATTCCTGCATTACTATTTTAAAGTGGAATTTTCTTTTCGGACTAAATCGGTCAAAACGGAACTTGTGTCATTTATTTCGTTGATGTATAGGAAAGAGAGGAGTATTTTTGTTCTCGTTTTCAATCCTGTAACATGAGCCCGGGCCCATAGGCTGTGTTGACCTAAAGTTTAACCTTAGTTTGACCAGTTTTCTTTACACTTCAAGCGTTTCACTATGCTTATTTAGCGAAATGCGGATTATATTTGTGAGTGCATCGCGCTGGTTGATGTTAATTTTCTGATGAACAGATTGTCAGTGAACTATAATGGACAGTGCAAAACGTAAAGTGTACGAAGCGGCTCGTGATGGTGATTACGTTGAACTAAGCAGCGCTCTCATTCGGATGAGCATCAGCGAACGACGCACTGTGCTGGAAACTAAAACCCAAGATGGCGACCATCTCGTCACTCCCTTGATCATCGCTGCTCATAATGGACACATGGATGCGATAAACATTCTGCTAAGGTATAAAGCCGACATTGAAATACGAGGGACTGTAAAAATTGAGGGCCAAGTCACTGTGGAAGGTTGTACTCCTTTGTGGGTCGCCGCTGTGGCAGGGCATCTCGATGTTGTGAAGCTGTTGATCGAGCAGAATGCGGAAGTGGACGGACGAACGGCGACAAACTCGACTCCCTTAAGAGCAGCTGCTTTCTCTGGACACCTTGATATTGTGAGATGCTTAGTTGACAACGGGGCTGATGTGAATGCACGGAATTACTTCGATGACACTCCTTTGATAATAGCTTGCTACAAGGGCCATGAAGCGGTCGTCAGCTATCTGCTCGCTCGTCGGGCTGATATTAAACTTCAGGACAAAGATGGATATAGCGCTCTTCATGGTGCTGTCCAAAGCGGTAATTTGGAGATTGTCAAAGATTTGTTGGCCCTTGGAGCACCTCAGTTGCCGAATAAAGGTCGTATGACGCCGCTGCTTTTAGCAAGCAATGAATGCAAGATTGAAATGGTGGAGAATCTTATCAAGACACCACAGTGCACAAAAGAACAGAGAATTGAGGCACTAGAGCTTTTGGGTGGAACCATTGCTAATGAACCCGATGCTGACTTTGACACCAAGAAAGCATATTTTTACATGAAACGTGGCATGGAAGAGCGGTTTCACGATTTCTCACGTCCCCTACTTAAGCAACACATGAAACCAGTAGAGGCTTATGAGAATAGAAAGGAGAGTCGAACTCTTGAGGAACTCGTCCAAATTGAAGGAAATCATCATGCCATACACATGGAGGGCCTCATGATTAGAGAGAGAATTCTTGGAACTAACAATATCGAACTCCGCGGTCCATTGAGATACAGTGGCGCAGTTTTTGCAGACTCGGAGAACTATGACCCTTGCATTGGTCTGTGGTTGTATGCCATGAAGATAAGCCAACATCAAAACAGTGAGAGAGTCATAGCAGATTTAGGTTTGTTTTGCGAGCTCTTTTGTGCAATGGTTGAGAAAAATTGTCCACCAAGGCAAAAGCATGTTGAAGAAGTGTTTGAAACAGTCATCAGTGAGTATGAGAGACTAACAAATCAAGCACAATCCAACAGTTTGAAAATTGACAGTGAAGACAACTTGCTCCATGAGAAACTTGAAACTCTGATCCATAACTCGTTGTATCTCGTAAAAATATTTTCAAAAATTCAAAACACAGACAAGAAAGAAAGCTCTGGTGTTTTTGGTCTGATACAAAGGTTCCTTTCCTTGAATCCATGCACTCGAGATGGAAACACTTTACTGCACTTGTCTGTGTGGTGTGAGACCCCTACTGATGTGGATCATGTGCGTGATGTGTGTAAATTTCCATGCGTCAAAACCACAAAGCTCATTATCAAAGCAGGTGGGAATGTGAATGCTGTCAACAGTGATGGGAACAGCTGTTTACATTTGGCTGTAACTTTTCAGCCCAAGAATGACGATGACCGCCGAGCACTTAGGAGAGTGTTAAAGACATTACGGGATGCTGGAGTGAATAAAGATTTGGTCAACCGCGATGGCAAAAAAGCCTTGGATGTTACAGTGACTGCTGAAGCTCTTAGCATTTGGAAAGTGAAGTACTGCCAAATACTGTGAAGGCTGTGAAAGAAACAGAGAGACTGGCAACAGAACTTGTACTGTATGCACGTTAATTTTAATTTAGTTTTTAAGGGTTTGCTGACATTGAATTAATCAGTTTACGTCAACCTAAATGAGATCACTGTTAGATTTCATCTCCGACTATTTAGGTAATTGTGTGGGGGTAGGGTGGGGGGAAGGTCTCAAGAGCCGAAGTTTGACAGAAAATTAGAATTTTTGTAGGGGTGGAGTGGGTCAGTCCCAGTAATATAACCTATCTTGAGAGAATTTGAAGGTAATTATCTGGAAAAAATGTATAGTGAAATTATGGAGCTCCTGAATTAAGTTAGAATTTGTCTCAGGTTATCAAGTCAAATCAAGTCAAGTCAAATTTATTGTGTCTATACACTTAGCTTTTGTGAGGAATCTCACCAGCTAGTTTGCAGGTATAACACAGAAAGTACAAGTGAAAAGAACTAGATTGAGATAATGATTACAACAAATAACTAAGAAAAATATAAGATTAAAAATTAAGTTTTAAAATATATTTACATAAGACTAGATATAACTTTTCATAAAATAAGGTCAAGCTAAAACTAATCAAAAATACAAGGTGTAAAATATAACGGTCATATCAAACCTGACAAGTCTAATTTTCTAATAGTATTTTTGAAAACCTTAAAAGATCGAATAGTTCTATAGAATATTATTTTCACTTGCTTGCTTGGTTAAATGTTTGTTCTAAATGAGTCAAAGAATCGCTAGAACTGACATGTGCCGTGACGTGTACGATATATCGTCTTTCTGTTTCTTGTTTTCGTTGTGTGTCTAAGTCACACTGGTATTTATTTAATGAAATACTGAACAAGTAACTTTGAAAAATCTTTGAGAAATAGCAATGAAAAGAAACAAACAGACAAACAAAGTTCACTGGCGGAACCTCTGCCAGATATTTTTTTTCCAGCCTTTCCGTTTCAGAGATTTAGTTTCATTGTTGGCAGTCTTAAAAGAGTTGAACTAGATTATTTTATATCACTCTCTGTTGTTTCAGTAACGAAGGAAGACGCAAACCCGTATTTGTAAGGCGTCGTCCACTTTCACTTGTTTTCACTCGTTTTTCTTCCAAACGAAGATTTTTCTATCCTGTTAGACTTTCCATTCACATACAAAAACGCTAAAACGGCTGCTAAAAAAACTGCGAGTTTCAAACACGCCGTCCAGAGTGGAGATTTAAAAAAACGTATCGCTATCGCTTTTTAATAAGTGGATGAAAATGAAAGCTAGCTTTTGTAAAAAGACGGCCGACCTGCACTATATCCATGCAGAAAGATTAACAGAAAGTCGCGTTTTTCATCGATTGCTATCTTAACGTGTAAACAGCGCAACAAACGTAAACGCATTCGTGTGGATGAAATAGCATGCATTTAAAGAAAATATTACTTTTAAGATAAAAACAATCGAAAACGCATAGTGTATACATTGCCTTTGGTACTAAGTAAAAATAACATATTTTTACATTCCCAACAGTAGTCAGGGACACACGACCAAATGATGTTACCTCAAAAGTTTACAACATGCGAAATCATTGTCCGTCGTAACTTTATGGAGAAAATGGCATCCACAGAGCAAGTACGTGCGCTGACTACAGGAGTCATATCTGAGAGAAACGAATCGTTCCGCAAAAAAATGGGAACAAAAGAAACTGTATTAGCAAGCCAGGTGAAATATCCCTTGTCAAGGCCAAAAAGCCATGCAGGTATTTGCTTAAATTTTCTCATTTGGTTGTTTCTGAGTAATCGTGTACTTTTTGTGGTACTTTTTGCTATATGGCCTCAGCAGTGATTTAAAGAACTCGTTAGAAAATTTGACTAGGTTCCATTATAAAGACCAATGAAAACACAAAACGAAGTGGTTTTCGTTGTAGCGTGTCACCAGCTGTTATTCATTTGTTCTCTTGGCAAGGGAGGACTTCTTTAAGGTTATATTTTGCGAAAAAAAGAAATTAAAGGTTCATAAAGCTTGTCATTTGTGAATGCTCCTTGGGGGAGGAAGGTCAGTGAGGGATGGGTACCCCTGCAACTGTTTTGGGAGATGAGTGGCGCCGGGAATCTCCCGGATACAGAATAATTCTCCCGGTCTCCCGTATGGGTCACCATATCTACCGGATTAAAGAAGTCCGGGGTCTTCCCAAAACAAAAAGAAGAAAAGAAAAAACAAAGAAAGAAAAAAATAATAATAATAAAAAAACAGCTAATATTAAAATTCCAATCTTCCAAAAATCCAAGAAATATTATTTCATAGTTGGACATTCGTGCATGTTTCAACTAATCTGCCACAAAATTATACGGAAACGAAAGCAAATATTTCTCTATCGTCGTTGCCGTTGGGTAGCTGGATCGATCTTGCGGGAGGGTGTCTACTTCGTTTGGAAGGGGAGGGGGGAGTGAATGGGTGCATCGTTTTCCTTTTAATGGAGAGGGTTGGTCCAGGTCTCCAGAGGTCAGCATCTCCGAAATCTGGACCCAATTCAGACCAAAATATTCCATTTCCACAACACTTTTTACAACTTGCGTCTTCATAACCGTGTTCAGACATGTGAAGCTTTGTTGTAACGTAACCTTGGCTTTATCTGGTCGAGGTCAGTGGAACCGAATATTACTCAATTAAAAAAAGAACTGGCGAAAAACACCCTGACAAGACATTTGTACGCTCTCCTGGCTGTTTCAGAATAAAAAAAAAATCGACTTAAAAAGCATATCCTTTAGTGTAAATTGACCACCGTACAGGAATTCGATTAGCTGACGTTTCGAGCGTTATCCCTTCGTCGGAGCGAATCCCTGCACGGTGGTCAATTTACATTATCAACTCCGTTGATAAACCAAATTTTCGTGTTTCACTCCCCCCACCGACGCAGCACCACAGTTTCTTTAGAAACTAATCCCCTTTATCCTTTAGTGTGTCCCTTCATCCTTTAGTGTGTCACATACCCGCGCCTCCGCCCCTCTGGGGACGAGAACCTCTCGTGCCCAGTGCTTTTCCCTTTCTAAGCCTGCGTGGTAAAGGAGCTGAGGCCGAACGGGTGAAGCACGTGGGAAATCAAAGCAAGATTGCAATACCAAGGACTAAAACCATGAAAAGGTACACAATATCCCGTTGTTTTGTTATCCATCCGAATCAATCAGCGTAAATTCCCATAGTAAGAAGCACAAATTTGGTCACTTATTTTATTGTCAAGTTGAGCTAGTTTAATTGCTCAAAAACGTTCTTCCCTCACAGTTGCGACCTCAGTTGCAAGCGCCAAACTTAGGAACTGGACAAACGAGAATGTTCTTCTTGGGCCTGAGAACTTAGTAGAACAACGTATGCACCAATAAAAGAGACGTAGTTTAAAGCGTTTCTTCGCAATGTCCTCGGGTTTTATAAAGTTTTTTTAAAACAGATTCATGCACGAGTATTTTAAAGTGAAATGTTCTTTTCGGACCAAATCGGTCAAAACAGAACTTATGTCATTTATCTCGTTGATGTATAGGAAAGAGATGAGCATTTTTGTTCTCCTTTTCAATCCTGTAACATGCGCACGGGCCCACAGGCTGTGTTGACCTCAAGTTTAACCTTAGTTTGACCAGTTTTGTTTACACTTTAAGATATCGACTGCGCTTTAATTAATCTAGCGAACCGAATTGTATTTGTGAGTGCATCGTGCCGGTTGATGTTAACTTTCTGGTGAACGGATTGCCTGTGAACTGTAATGGACATTGCAAAGCTTAAAGTGGCTCGTGATGGTGCTTAAGTTGAACTCAGCGCGCTCTCATTCGGATGAGCATCAGCGAACGACGCACTGTGCTGGAAACCAAAACCCAAGATGGCGACCACCTCGCCACTCCCTTGATCATTGTTGCTTATAATGGACACCTGGATGCGGTAAACATTCTGCTAAGGTATAAAGCCAACATTGAAGGTCGGGGGACTGTAAAAAGTGAGGGGAAAGTCATGCAAGGATATACAGCTGTATGGGTCAGTGCTGCGACTGCCGTGGGCATCTCGATGTTGTGAAGCTGTTGATCGAGCAGGACGCTGAAGTGGACGGAGGGACGGCGATAAACTCGACACCATTAAGAGCAGCTGCTTACAATGGACACCATGATATTGTGAGGTATTTGGTTGAGAATGGGGCTGATGTTAATGCGCGCAATGACTTCGACATCACTCCTTTAATGGCAGCCTGTTACAAGGACCATGAGGAGGTCGTCAGCTATCTGCTCGCTTGCCGGGTTGATATTAAACTTCAAGACAAAAATGGATATAGCGCTCTTCATTGCGCTGTCCAAAGCAACGATTTGGAGATGTCAATGATTTGTTGGCTATTGGAGCTCCTCAGTTGCCAAAAAATGACAGATTGACCCCGCTGCTTTTAGCAAGCAATGAATGCAAGATTGAAATGGTGGAGAATATTATCAAGAGACCACAGTGCACAAAAGAACAGAGAATCGAGGCACTGGAGCTTTTGGGTGGTACTATTGCCAATAATTCCAAGGCTAACTGTGGCACCAAGAAAGCGTTCTTTTACATGAAACATGGCATAGAAGAAAGGTTCCAAGATCTGTCACGTTCCTTACCTAAGCAACACATGGAACCAATAGAGGCTTATGAGAATAGAAAGGAGAGTCAAACTCTTGAGGAACTCGCGCTCATTAAAGACAATGATCATGCCATCTACATGGAGGGCCTCATGATTAGAGAGAGAATTCATGGAAATGACAATATCGAACTCCACGTCCACTAAGATACCGTGGCGCAGTTTTTGCGGACTCTGATAACTATGACCTTTGTATTGGTTTGTGGTTGCACGCCATGAAGATAAGCCAACACCACAACAGTGAGAGACTCCTGGAAGATCTAAGTTGGTTTTGCGAGCTCTGTTGTGAAATGGTTGAGAAAAACTGTCCACCAAGGCAAAAGCATGTAGAAGAAGTGTTTGAAATAGTCATCAGTGAGTATGAGAGACTTACAAATCAAGCACACTCCAACAGATTGAAAGGTGGCAGCAAAGCCATATCTTTCCATGAGGAACTTGAAACTCTGGTCCATTACTCATTGTATCATGGACAATATTTACAAAAGTTCAAGATATAAGGAAGGAAGAAAGTTCTGGTGTTTTTGGTCTAATCCAAAGGTTCCTTTCTTTGAATCCATGCACTCGAAATGGAAACACCTTACTGCACTTGTCTGTGTGGTGTAAGACCCCCACCAAATACTTTCATCGAGGCTTCGCTCCTTAATGGACACACTTGAAGAAGCGTTCACCAACCACTGGCCAATGGGAACGAAGATTTAAGGTGAGAAATAATTTGCCCGGCACTTATGTAGAGCAGGTGTGTAAATTTCCATGCATCAAGACCATGAACCTCCTAATCAGTGCAGGTGGAAATGTCCAAGCCATCAACAATGAAGGGGACAGCCCATTACATTTGGCTGTGGCTTATCAGACTGAGAATAGAGATGACGCGCATGTGTCAATGGATATTTTAAGGAAATTGTTAGATGCTGGAGTTAATAAAGATCTGGTCAACAATGATGGCAAAACAGCCGCGGATGTTACCGTGACGCCTTGGCTGTTGCCATTACTACTGTGATGTACTGTAAATTCCATTCCTGATAAAGATTAGTAAGAGAACTTTGACCGCAAGTATGACAATTTTAGTTTAAGTTTTAAAGTGGTGCTGACACTGAATTAATTAGCTTAGATTGGTCCAAATGAGATAAACTCTAAGTTTAATTCCTACATCTAGAAAGTGACTCGGTCCTTTTCTAATCATTCATACTTGTGTCAACGTAACTAGATTGATCTAACTTGAATATGCATGCCAACAGGCCCTTAGATACTTAAAAAGAGGAAGGCACTCCATCTTCTGCATTACAACAGATAATCCTACAGTTGTGACATGAAAACATGACCTTAATATGCATGATAATGCATGATCATGGCCACCTTCCTTGAACTGCCAAATGAGCGTCGTCACAGTCATCACGTTGTCTTTGCCAAATCAGCCTATTGCAGCGGACACATTGTTGAGGACAAAAATGTTTCCCTGTTTTTCCACGCGTGTAACATTTGTTGCGGACGCAAAATTTGTTTCCGAGACACAAAAAGTGTTTCTGATTTTTTTCAGAAACATTTTGTGTCCGCAACAAATGTTTTGCAGTTTGCGCAGCATGGAAACACAACATTTTGTTTGGTGTCCCGCTCGTTTGCCCACTCATGAAACAAAACTAATGAGCAACAATTAATGTGTCCTCGTTTGCCAGTGAGTTGACTGTAGATTGGTACATACCGTAGGAACATGACATGCCCATAATGCAAGTTGTCGGAAGAAGGTCGGCCTATTGAAGGAAACCTAACGTCTATACTGTGCATAGTCTGTTTCAAGGGACTTAACCATAATATTGGGACGCTCCTTCAAAAACCGATTAACTTGATTCCATGATTAAAAGTTAACCGATGTTTTTATCTAATCTGCTGAAAATCCTTTTAAGAACTTGTTTCAAAGTAAATAGTGGGAGGCAAAGTTCAAGTTCAAAAGGAAGACCAAAGATAGTTTGCAAACGTTTTCACTGATTGGCAATTGCACCGAACCAAATTTCACACTGATCTTGGCGCTGAAGAAAACTAAAAACTTGAAAGCATCGTTATTTTTGATCATCGGATAACTTCGATTTAAATTTTTTTTACCTCCACCTTGGCCCTCTCAGTATTGGATGATGGCTGAAATATTACAGCATCGAGCTCGCTGTAATGACAAAATTAACTCGGTGAAATTAATTTTGTATTTAAAAGAGGAAGGGATGCGCGTTCCGTGGGCATTTGCCCGTTTGTTTTCTATTCATTATCCCGTGGCGACACGTTTTTATTCAACCTGATTCCCAGGGCCTTTTCTTCCTCTCACAATGTTTGATGGGAAAACCCTGGGAACGAAGTTGGTATTTATTAACTACTTAACAATTAGATTATGAGCTCGAGATTTCTATCGCGTGATAGCTGATGAGGGCGCAGCCCGAATCAGCTATCACGCATAGAAATCGAGAGCGAATAATCTAATTGTTTTAGTATAAATCTACTAGACGTTCAAAACTAAACAAGTAAATTATCTAAATCATCCTCGCATACACTTCGAAAACGCGAAGAAGCCGCCGCCATTTTGTTGACAACCGCTACTCACTATCTACCACAGATTATATAATAAGGTGAATAGTTCGCGTGTTGTGATTGGTTCTTAGCTATGATCTTCTAGAGGACAGATGCACAGATTACGTCAACACTGCAACTATTTTTCCAGAAATGTGAAAATAAACAAGTTTTTCGCTTGCATTTTGTTTCTTTATTATATAAAACATATAGATTCCATGTTGCCGTGCGTCTGTTCAGTAATAGATCACAGAAGACGTCAAAATGTGGTAAAAACATCAGTGACACACTCGCCTGCGGCTCGTGTGCCACTTCTTTGTTTTTACCACATTTTGACGTCATCTGTGATCTATTTAACAATTAGATTATGAGCTCAAGATTTCTATCGCGTGATAGCTGATGAGGGCGCAGCCCGAATCAGTTATCACGCATAGAAATCGAGGGCGAATAATCTAATTGTTTTAGTATAAATCTACAAGTCTTTCAAAACTAAACAAGTAAATTATCTAAATCCTCCTCGCAGACACTTTGAAAACGCGAAGAAACGGCCTCCATTTTCTTGACAACCGCTACTCACTATCTATCACAGAATAGATAGCGAGTAGCGTAGCCAATCAGAGAACGGCATTCGTGATAGAACGCTAGCAGATTTATACTAATACTGAACAGACGCACGGCAACATGGAATCTATTTGTTAAATAGATAGCGAGAAGCGTAGCCAATCAGAGAACGGTATTCGTGATAGAACGCTAGTAGATTTATACTAATATAGAAGATAACAAAAGGGAAAAGGAGAGATGGAAAAAACGTATCAAATTATTATAAATAACAAAATGGGGAGCAGGGATGGCGTAGTGGTGAGAGCACTCACCTCCCACCAAGATAAAATTGAAAAGCAAAAGATAATTTTTGAACGAGCGCTGACGAAGAAACGAACGCACGAGCAATTGTGACGTAATTGTTGCCATGACGCGTGCCAAATTGCGTTTCCAAGGTTTCTCGCTCGAGCCAAGGCATAAACAAATAAACATTTAGTATCTTTTTCAGTCTTTTGTATGCTCCCATAAATAGCTCAAAGAAAAAATACTGAAATCGTTTATGACACCGTGGCTCTCCTCAAAACAATCTTAATACTGTAGCTCTCCAAACGTCCAGTCTTTTTTCCAAGTCTTTGAGTTCTTCGAGTCCGTTTTGATCAGTTGAAATCTATGTTTTCGCGAATTCTCGCATTGTTTTATCTCGAGTGAAATTTCAAATTTCTGGCTTTGCGTATCTCATCTGAAGGGTAAATGAGTTTACTAACCTGAATCACCAGCTTGCTGCTCCATCAGTATAATTTCTTTCTCGAATTTTTGTAAAAGCTGTAACAGTCTTCGTGCGCTATGACCGACTCCTCCGTCAATTCTTTTACTCTGTCAGTCTCCCATTGTGACGTGAGGCTAAGAGTTCTTTAGAATCATTTGCGCGCGGTGATTGCGAAAGCATTCTGTTTTTCTTTTTATGGTTTCCAGGCGACAAAATCTGATAATGAACCCATGACTCATGCCGAACGATCTATTGTTTTGGGTTTTGAGCACAAAGTAAAGTTTTCATTCCGTTTCTCGGTCTTTTCTCTTGATCGTTTCAGAGTTTTTCTTTTTACCAACAGGTCTCAAAGCTTATTTTGCTTCAGCCGCTGAGCACTCGAATTTCGCATTGCGTTTTCAGTACCAATTTGTCCATATGACTAAAAAACCAATAACACACTTCCTGACCAAAATCGGGGTCTTCTGGCCCCATTTCTATCTTTCTCATTTGTTTGTTTGTTTGTTTGTTTGTTTTGTTTTGTTTTGTTTCGCCAAATTGCAGCAGTCTTGCATACTTGTTCTTATCGGTTTGTCTAAACTGCTGGAAACCACCTTTAAATCTGGAAATTAGGGATTTCTTCCCCTTACTCGATAAAAAAATGAATTTACAAACTTGAATCTTGATCCTCGCGTTCCATTTTTGCGAATTAATTTATCCTTTTCGCTGCCAATTGAAGCAAAAACGTTTTAGCCCAATCAGTGCTACAATCTTACTCCGCAAAGTGTAAATTATTCTTTATGACGCAAAGCTTATTGTCTCTCAATTGGAATTTTTCTCGCTCGATGCTGGCTGTTTTTCAAAAGGCCTCGCACTCCGGAAAAGACTACGATAATAGTGGTATTGTCTGTTCGATCGTACTAAATATGACTCGCATCACTGGTTGTATGGTGTGCAACATTTCGGTTTCACGTATTTCTGCGCAAAACCCACGCGTATGGGTAAGTTAGTCTAATTGCTGACGATTGCCGATCTTAATCTCTGATATACTCCTTTAAAAGAGGCAATTGGATTGACTGCTAGCTGAAACAATGCATAGCGGAAACAATGCGCTAGCTGAAACAATGCATCTAAGCTTATTTTTAGTCCAGGGCCCCTCTGGATATCAGCCTCGTTGCTGAAT
Organism: Pachyseris speciosa; assembly: GCA_016490735.1. NCBI lineage: Eukaryota > Metazoa > Cnidaria > Anthozoa > Scleractinia > Pachyseridae > Pachyseris > Pachyseris speciosa. Next base: position 1,383,540 of record JAEMWC010000106.1, on the reverse strand, counting down.
GGGCCACCCTGGCAAAATAAAGTTTACCTTACCTTACCTAAACTAGCCTTTATTTCATTGGCTGGATGAACGGTCGGTTCACCTGTCCACCCGCCCCTCCATCCGTCCACCCAAATATGCTGCATGCCGACTTAGAGGCTATTTTGTGATACAAAATTACTCCAAAAATATTTGTACGCTTTCTTGGCTGTCTACAAATTAAAAAAGAGGGAGTAGATCGCCTCCTCTCCACCCTAAAAAGGAAGAAGGAACGCGAAAAGCTGTAACCTAGTCCCCAGCGTTTCCCTCTCTAAACCTGCGTGGAAGGAGCTGGACGAAATGGGAGTCTGGTGCGTGCGTGAAGCACGTAGCCGAAGGAGAGATCGTGAGGGCGCAATAGGATAATGAAGCTGAAAACAATGGAAAAGTAAAAAAACATTCCGTTGTTTGTTGTCCATTCAAGCCATTCATCGTAAATTCATATAGTAATAAACACACATTTGGTCACTTATTTTTTGACCAAGTTGACTAAGCTAAAAAACCTTAGTGGGTTTGCGAATTGCCGAGTTGCTGTCAAGGCAATACTGTGAGAGCTGTAAGATTAAGAAGACTAAGAAGGTTCAAAGACTAAAGTTTCCATCACAGTTGAGTCAAGCTCAGGAACTTTGCAAGTTTTAAAATAATACAAACGGACAACGGACAAATTTTTTAACTTAATGGGACAACTTATAATAAAAGAGACAGGCTTTCAAAGCAACTTTTCGTGATGTTCTCGGGTTTTATGCTGTTTTGAAAGCAGATTTCTGGGCGTTTAGTTTAAACTGGGAATGTTGTCTTTAGTCCAAATGGATGATAACAAAACTAGTGTCATATATTTCGTTGATATAAGAAAGAAAAGAACATTTACCCCTTTTCAACCCTGTAACATTTGTTGAGCCCCATGAGCCTGGTGTGTGGGCCCGTCAGCTGCGTTGACCTGAAGTTTGACCTCAGTTTTGTTTCGACTTCAAGCGATCCACTACGCTTAGCGAAGGGAGGATTGCATTTGTGAATGCTCCGTGGATCGATGTTAATTTTCTGGTGAACGGATTGCCTGTGAACTATAATGGACAGTGCAAACACTAAAGTGTACGAAGCGGCTCGTGATGGTGATTACGTTGAACTCAGCAGCGCTCTCATTCGGATGAGCATCAGCGAACGACGCACTGTGCTGGAAACTAAAACCCAAGATGGCGACCATCTCGTCACTCCCTTGATCATTGCTGCTTATAATGGACACCTGGATGCTATAAAAATTCTGCTGAGGTATAAAGCCGACACTGAAGGTCGAGGGACTGTAAAAATTGAGGAACAAGTCGTCGAAGGATGTACTCCTCTGTGGGTCGCCGCTGTGACTGGACATCTCGATGCCGTGAAGCTGTTGATCGAGCAGAACGCGGAAGTGGACGGAGAGACTGCGACAAAATCGACTCCCTTAAGAGCAGCTGCTTACCAAGGACACCATGATATTGTGAGGTATTTGGTTGAGAATGGGGCTGACGTGAATGCACGCACTGCCTTCGACAGCACTCCTTTAATGATAGCCTGTTACAAAGGTCATGAGGCGGTCGTCAGCTATCTGCTCGCTCGCCGGGCTGATATTAAACTTAAAGACAAAGATGGATATAGCACTCTTCATTACGCTGTCTTTAGCAACAATTTGGAGATTGGCAATGATTTGTTGGCTCTTGGAGCGCCTCAGTTGCCAGATAATGAAAGACTGACCCCGCTGCTTTTAGCAAGCAATGAATGCCAGATTGAAATGGTGGAGAATATTATCAACAGACCACAGTGCACAAAAGAACAGAGAATTGAGGCATTAGAGCTTCTGGGTGGTACCATCGCAAACACACGTGATGCCTATGACATCAAGAAAGCATTTCTTTATATGAAACGTGGTATGGAAGAAAGGTTTCAAGATCTGTCGTGCCCGCTCCCTAAGCAACACATAGAACCAGTAGGAGCTTACGAGAATAGAAAGGAAAGTCAAACTGTTGAGGAACTCGTGCAAATTGAAGACGATGATCATGCCATACAGATGGAAGGCCTCATGATTAGAGAGAGAATTCTTAGAGCTGACAATAAGAAACTCCGCTATCCATTAAAATACCGTGGCGCAATTTTTGCGGATGAGTCTGGTAACTATGACCTTTGTATTGGTTTGTGGTTGCACGCCATGAAGATAAGCGAACAATATCACGGCAGTGAAAGAGTCCTGGAGGATATCAGTGGGTTTTGTGAGCTCTTTTGTGAAATGGTTCGGAGAAATTGTCCACCAAGGCAAAAGCACGTGGAAGAAGTGTTTGAAACAGTCATTAGTGAGTATGAGAGGCTTACAAATCAAGCACACTGCAACAGATTGAAAAGTGACACTGAAGTCAAGTTGTTCCATGAAAAACTTGAAACTCTGGTCCATTACTCATTGTATCTCATGACAGTATTTACAAAAGTTAAAGATATAAGGAAGAAAGAAAGTTCTGGTGTTTTTGGTCAAATCCAAAGGTTCCTTTCTTTGAAGCCCTGCACTCTAGATGGAAACACTTTACTGCACTTGTCTGTGTGGTGTGAGACCCCCACTGATCTACTAGAAGAAGTGCGTGATGTGTGTAAATTTCCATGTCTCAAAACCACAAAGCTCATTATCAGTGCAGGAGGGAATTTCAACGCTGTTAACAATGGAGGAAACAGCCCATTACATTAAGCTGTGGCTTTTCAACCCAAGAACAATGATGACCTACAAGTGGTGAGGGATGTGTTAAAGGTATTACTGGATGCTGAAGTTAATAAAGACTTGGTCAACCGCGATGGCAACAAAGACGTGGATGTTACAGCGACTGCTGAAGCTCTTAGCATTTGTACCGTGAAATAAATGTTATTGCTCAGAGAGACTGGTGAGAGAACTTTCACTGGATTCAAGATATTTTTAGTTTAGGTTTTAAGGGGTTACTGACACTGAATTAATCAGCTTTGATTGTTCTTAATGACTTTGAATTTACACTGTTAGTTCCATTGTAAATGGGGTCATGGCCCAGCTGTTCTAACTTTTACGCATCAATCAACCACATTAGTGTCTTTTCCAGTGTCTTTCACTTTGTATGATGAGGGGGGGGGGGGGGGGGGGGGGAGGTAATTCACCCTACATTTCATCTGTGGTGCTTTTATGAAAAAAAAGTATTCTTCACGCAGCATATTTTCATTTTTGCTAATTTTCTGCTCGAGTAGAGGTGTTGTGGGGAAGACCCATCAACCCTCTTAGGTTGGTGTACCTGGTATGTTGTTTTTACCTCTTGTCATATTTCTTTCTTTTCTGTTAGTTCTTGAAGGACAATTTTTGCTTGGCAATTATGTATGTATATTGTTCCTTTATGTAACTGAGTTAGAGTGTGATCAGTAGATAGTAAACAGTATTTTTGAAAAATAGGTAGGTAGATATAACTTTATTTAACTATGCTAACTGCAACAAAGCCTGGTTTCCAGGTGGGGTATAGATAAAGTGCTGAGAATGAGTTAAAAATATGTACATACAAGTTGAAGGATATCATAGTGAGAATATTTTTGATGTACCATTTGTAGTTTTGGCTTCATAAAGGAATACTGTTTTTTTTTCCCTTATAAAGCCTTAAAATTGTTGTTATTGGGCCCTAAAGCCTGGGTTACCTGTGGTATGGCAAAAGTAAATGAAAATGGAAGCTGCAATGTTCCCTGGGAAGGGGAAGACTGCTGAAATTTCAGTATAAGGCTTTTGATAAAAGATTGTGGGGGTCATTAGAAAATCACCTTTTTTGCTGTTGTCATGCAGTCATTTACATGTAGACAGCATAACAAACAAAAACTCTCGTGTCAATGGAAAATGTGCACATTTTTAGATAAAAGGGATCGAAAACACACAATGTGTACATTGCTTTTGGTCACCTAGTGAAAAATATATCTTTCCACCTTAAACAGTAGTCAGGGACACCCGATGGAGTATGTCACCTCAAAAGGTTGCAACATACAAAATCATTGTTTTTTTGCATTTTTTGGAGGGAGAAAAAATACCATCCACAGAGCAGCAGAATAAGTAAGTTGCAGACAGCAGCTAGCGTGTGCTTGAGATTACAAATTCAAGAGATAAGACCAGATTCACCAATATTTCTCGAGTTACTTGAATATTCAGCTAAGAAACCGAATTATTAGGTTGTTGAAACATCCATTGTAAAGGCCCAAAAACCAACCTGGGATATGAGATGTTGCTATTTGCTTAAAATTTCTCTGTTGGATTTTCCTGAGTAAACATAAAGTGTTTAACATAAAGTGTTTAACATAAAGTGAGTAAATACTTAATATACCCTTAGCAATAAATTAACGAACATGTCAGAGAATTTGACGGGGTGTTATTCACTTCTTTTTTGTGTATGTGTGTTGTGTGTTGTGTGGGTCACTGCTGCGACTGGGCATCTCGAAGTTGTGAAACTGTTGATCCAGCACAACGCTGAAGTGAACGGCCGAACGGCGATAAACTCGACACCATTAAGAGCGGCTTCTTATAATGGACATCATGATGTTGTGAGGTATTTGGTTGAGAACGGGGCTGATGTGAATGCACGCAATGACTTCGACAGCACTCCTTTAATGGCAGCCTGTTACAAGGACCATGAGGAGGTCGTCAGCTATCTGCTGGCTGATATTAAACTTCAAGACAAGAATGGATATAGCGCTCTTCACTGCGCTGTCCAAAGCAACAATTTGGAGATTGTCAATGATTTGTTGACTCTTGGAGCGCCTCAGTCGCCAAATAATGAAAGATTGACCCCTCTGCTTTTAGCAAGGAATGAATGCAAGATTGAAATGGTGGAGAATATTATCAAGAGACCACAGTGCACAAAAGAACAGAGAATTGAGGCACTCGAGCTTCTGGGTGGTACCATCGCAAACAAACGTGATGTCTATGACATCAAGAAAGCATTTTTGTACATGAAACGTGGCATGGAACTCAGGTTCCAAGATTTGTCACGTCCCTTATGCAAGCAACACATGGAACAGGTGAGAATAGAAAGGAGACTCAAACTCTAGAGGAACTTGCCCAAATTGAAAGTAATCATCATGTGATCCACATGGAGGGCCTCATGGTTAGAGAGAGAATTCTTGGAACTGACAATAACGAACTCTGCTATCCATTACGATACTGTGGCGCAATTTTTGCAGATAAGTCTGGTAACTATGACCTTTGCATTGGTTTGTGGTTGCACGCCATGAAGATAAGCGAACAGTTTCACGGCAGTGAAAGGGTCCTGGAAGATCTAAATGGATTTTGTAAGCTCTTTTGTATAATGGTTTGGAGAAATTGTCTACCAAGGCAAAAGCATGTAAAAGAAGTGTTTCAAACAGTCATTAGTGAGTATGAGAGACTAACAAATCATGCACACTCCAACAGATTGAAAACTGACAGTGAAGCCAAGTTGTTCTATGAGAAACTTGAAACTGTGGTCCATTACTCATTGTATCTCGTGACAATATTTACAAATGTTCAAGGCATAAGGAGGAAGCAAAGATCTGGTGTTTTTGGTTTAATCCAAAGGTTCCTTTCTTTGAATCCATGCACTCGAAATGGAAACACTTTACTGCACTTGTCTGTGTGGTGCGAGACCCCCACTGATGTGGACCATGTGCGTGATGTGTGTAAATTTCCATGCGTGAAAACCACAAAGTTCATCATCAAAGCAGGTGGGAATGTAAATGCCGTCAACAGTGATGGGAACAGCCCGTTACATTTAGCTGTGGGTTTTCAGCCCAAGAATAATGATAACCTGCAAGTGTTTAGGAGTGTGTTAAAGACATTACTGGATGCCGGAGTCAATAAAGATTTGGTCAACTGTGATGGCAAAAAAGCCGTCACTCCTGAAGCTCTTAGCATTGGTACTGGGAAGTACTGCAAAATACTGTGAAGTCTCTCTCAGAGAGAGAGATAGAGACTAGTGATAGAACGTACACAGCATGCACGATAATATTAATTCAGTTTTCTAAGGGTTTGCTTACACTGAATCACTAAATTAATTTTGATCAATCTAATTGATAGAACTTTCAGATTTTACTGCCTATTGAGGTAATTATTGGGTGGTGGTGGTGTAAAGCCCTGGTCAAACGGCGCATGATAGTCGATGATAGTTGATTCTCTCCAAACTATCATCAACTATCACCAACTATCATTCACATGGTCAAACGGCGCATGATAGTCGATGATAGTTGATGATAGTTCACCGGCAGTCGCGCGAGCAAAGGTCACGCGAGCAGCTAGTTCCAGGCTCTTTCCGTGTAAAATGTGAGCGCTAAAATGGCTTCGCGAGAGACAAACTTGTAGAAGTACGAATTTATCGCGACGAAAGAGGGCGGCAGCTTGCTTAATAGTAATCGATTTGTTGGAGGGATGCGGTGTCTCTTCTAATTCTTGCGAGTTGACACTTTCTTCAGAAGATATCATCTCTATGTTATCTTGGTCTTCAATATTTTCGTTGTTATGATTATCATCTTGGATATAAACACGTATTTCTGAAGCTGCAGCTGAGCCTCGCGAGGAACTTTTGGCGGCCATTTTAAACGAGCCCGCCGATTTTCGGGGAAAACAGCTGACCAAAAACTATCATGAACTATCATACGCGTGGTCAAACGAGAAAAACTATCATCGACTATCATGAAGAATTTGAACAAGCTCAAAATGAATGATAGTTGATGATAGTCGATGATAGAGCATGATAGTTGGTGGTCAAACGGAAGCGCGCGCTTCAACTATCATCGACTATCATCAACTATCATCGACTATCATGCGCCGTTTGACCAGGGCTTAACCCCCTACGCAGACGTCTTTTGGCTCGTCACGCAATCTTTGGAGCCGAAATTGCGAAGCAAAGTTTGACAGAACTGAATTGGAATTGTAGGGGTGGAGTGGGTCAGTCCCAGTAATATAACCTTTCCTGAAAGAATTTGATGGATATTATCTGAAAAAAAAAAAAAGCGCACAGTCAAGTTACGGGGTCAATGAATTCATTATTTTGACTTGGTTGCTTGGTCGATGTATGATGATTGTTTCCTTGTATTTTATTTCCTAGTCACGCTGGTACAATACTAAACAAGTAACTTTGAAAAAAATACTTTGAGCAATAGCAATGCAACAGCAACAAGCTTTAATTTCAGCGCCATCACGCAGTACACAACATGATCGAAAACCATTAGGTTTATTTGGCGGTTTAGGCCGAGCACCAGGAAAACTGTAACATCAGGTTATACTACAACTACAACCTCTTATTACAACCAACCAAGTAGCAAAACATGCTTAAAATAGAGCTGAGCGACAGTTTACAAAGACACTACTGTCAGACAGAGGCCAGAAAAAAATTACTGGAAAAAACCCCGGTGGGGAAAAACTAGACAGGAAATCTGGGTAGGAACCATGTCTTAAGCTCCAAGTAGCACATCCTACGAGACTTTATTATTTGAACATCCCTACTCGCGTTAGCTAACATAAAAGACACACGTTAGACAACTAAAAATGACAAACTTGATGATACTAAAAAGAAAATAACATAAGCCAAACGAGGTATCGGCCTACAATGACTTCCCACGTGACATACACCTCATATATTTAACAGTTAGATTATGAGCTCGAGATTTCTATCGCGTGATAGCTGATGAGGGCGCAGCCCGAATCAGCTATCACGCATAGAAATCGAGAGCGAATAATCTAATTGTTTTAGTATAAAGAGGGGGGTAAATAGGGTGGCGGATTGGCGGATTTGGCTAAAAAAAATACGTGGACTTCGGATTTTGAAGATACATTTTGCAGATTGACGGATTTTGAACGCTCAGCGGATCACTGATTTCTTCAATATTACAGCGTGGATTATGGATTTTGTTTGTTTTGAAGTGCGGATCGCGGAACTTAACTTGGCCATCTGTTTCAATTTTTTCTGCCTGACCTTAGAACTACACAACATTAAGCAAAGGATACAATTTTCTAAACAAAAAATCCACCTTTGAGCATGAAACAACCCAATTTGCCCATAAAATGCGAATCGAGTACCATTAACTACCACACCGTCCAAAACCGGCCGCGCAGAACCACGTCCCTTTTACCGCTTGTGACGTCATCAGTTTTAATGCTCATAATAATAGTTAAATAATAATAATAGTTAAAAATTTATAACGCGCCCCTTCCATGCAAATATGATCAAGAGCGCGTAACAACTAATGCTTAAATATTAAAAGTAAATAAAAATAAAAGCTAAAATGAGCATAATAATTAAGGCTAAAAGTAGACAACGCTAAAAATTAAATAAAACACTAAATATATTACATAGTAGGTTGAAAACATTACATATCAAAAGCTAGTCTAAAAAGATGCGATTTAAGTAAGGATTTAAAACGTTCAAAATTGTCCTCGAGGCGGATATGAAGGGGCAGATTGTTCCATAAATTAGGGGCCGCAGATGAAAAAGCACGCTCCCCTAAAGTCTTTTTCAGTTTTAAACTGGGATACTATAAGAAAAAACCGCTAGCTGAACGGAGATGATAGCGCGGCTGTTCTTTAATAGCAATCAGATCAGTCAAGTAACCAGGTGCGTGACCATAGATAGCTTTAAAAGTAAGAAGAAATATTTTAAAATCAATACGAAATTTGACAGGGAGCCAATGTAACGAACACAGTACTGGTGTTATGTGGCTGTACCGAGGAACATTAGATATAAGCCGAGCAGCTGCATTCTGCAAGCGTTGCAATTTAAGTAGATGAACAGAGGGTAGACCAAATAGAAGGCTGTTGCAGTAATCAATACGACCTATAACAAGAGCGTGGACCAAAGCGCGTGCAGATTCCTGTGACAGATACTTTCGGATACGCCGAATATTATATAAATGGAAAAGCCCAGATCTGCAAGTTTTGTGGATCTGCTCCTGGAGATTCAGATTAGAATCGAACCATGTCCCTAAATTTCTTGCCACAGTGACAGGAGCAACGTCAATGCTTCCTACGGTGAGGCTATCAATATTTACTTTAGATAGTTGCTGTTTGGTACCAATCAACATAAACTCAGTTTTATCATCATTAAGTTTAAGCTTATCCGTAAGCATCCACGCGCGAATGTCCAATATACAACGCTCCATGGCAACGACCGCATCAGTCTGATTAGTAGCTGAGTCAGGACTAAATGACAGGTAAAGCTGGGTGTCATCAGCATAGGCATGTGCCTGAGGTAGATATGGTATTTGATGACTTCAAAGAGTTTACTGGAGTAAATACCAAACAACAATGGCCCTAAACACGACCCTTGTGGAACGCCGTAAGGTAGCCTAAAACTGTCAGATATACAGCCATTTAGCGAGACTCGCTGCGACCTGTTGTTAAGATAAGAAGTAAACCAGTTCAGAGCAGTGCCATTAATGCCGATACTTGACTTAAGACGAGCAAGCAAGGACAACGTTTACATGTAGCATGTGTAGGGGGAAGAGATCTTTCAAACCATACCCGAATAAGCACGATTTCGTCAAACAGGCTGGAGAAAACGCGCAAAAATCAAGTGACGTTGAGCCGAAAATTTGAATGAATATCTTGCTCCTCTACTAACCTGCACTTCCTTCCATCTAATCCTATGATCCTAAAAGTTTTCCACAAATCTTTTCCCACCAAAAGAAAATGGCCAGCAAGAGAAAAAGAAAGCGAGGCAAGAAAAGCGAAAGGTAAAAGGAGAGGGGGCAGTGAAACTTTTCAACCCTGTACATGGCCGAACTTGGAAAGCTAATATTAAGCATCAGGGACAGAAGGGCGCGAGGAGCTCCACCAGCAAACAGAGTTTTGGGCAGTTTTGGTTCTTTTTGGCTAGATTCTGGCCAGAAAATGGCTCGACGAGCTTCAAAAAGTGTTTTTCGGCAAAATGCTTGGTAGTTAAAGGGCTAATACATCTTTGACCTAAAATGTAACAGGACTCCAGAAAACTCTATGACCCCCGGATCTCGGCTTCTGGCCAAAAATACTCTTAAAGGAGCACTGTCACCGGGATTTTTGCTGTTTTTGGCTCAGTTCTGCTAAAATTACTGCCTTTTACCTGTTATCATGCAAAAATTGCTCCTACAGAATCAGCAAGATGAATTCCAATGAAAGTTTTAGCAGGGAGAGCTAACCATAATAGTTTTTTTTGGTAATTTATCAACGCATAGCTTGAAATTTTGAAAAAACTGGCAAGTTTTTTCAAATTTCAATCCATTTCCATCCTCGTCATCTTTGATGAAATATAGGAGTTTGTTGTGTAAATGCAGTACTACAGTCTTTAGCAGCAAAACAAGACCATTATTTTAAGGTTTCCACTGATGCATTGGCAGTTTAAGCTTTTTAAAATGATAGTACAATAGCGTGACACTGCCCCTTTAAGAGAAAGGGCTCTTTCTCTTAAGAGAGGAAACACAGGAAGCACATAAATCGCTCAAATCGCGATAGATCAATAAAATAACCACACAGATAACAAGCAACACACCTTGGATGTAAGGTAAGGCTTTTTTTAGTGAGAAGTTTTTCGTATATCTATCAACTAGAACCGATTACCGGGATTCCCATACAAATCCTTATAATTTGTAGCCATCTTGTTTATATTGCGTGATACGGTTCTCAGCATGAGCTTGGGGCACCTGTGGACCACCACTTGTACCATCGACACGGTCAACATGGAGGGTTAGGTTATTGAGACAAAGACCATCGATTGCGTCGCATTTTTTTTTATCGAGAAGGTGCCAAAGGCGATGACTTCCTTCATAAAAACAAGTTTCGGTGCTGCGTCGATTCCAGCAATTAGAAAAGCGTACGCGTCGTGAAACTACGCGAGCATATGAGGTTAAAACGGATTGTTACGTTTTATATTACGAGACTTCTATTGTGCTTAGATTAGATTTCTTCTGAATGATTACAAAACAGTGGTCATTGTGGGAATTAAACCTTAGATTGCGCTACACTCTTTTAAACATGGTAACTTGACGTTTCAAAGACCTGTAGGAACCTGTCCTCTGATTGATTCGAAAAGACCTAAAACGTAACCCAAATACAAAAAATGCACGCTGTCCTAAAGACATCAGGTTTCAAATGTCAACAGCAAACATTTTAATCTTAGAGCGATGGGGACGCACGCAAGCGCGTGGATGTCTTTCCTTTCTTTCTTTCGTTCTCGCGCTCGCGTGAAACACTTCGCGACGTGTCTAGTTGGCTTTCTTGTCGCTGCGGATTCGGATTGTTGTAAAAACATCTGCGGATTGGCGGATTTTGCGAAAAATTAGCACGGATCGACGGATTTGCTGACCACTTTCACCCCCTCTATAAATCTACTAGTCGCTCAAAACTAAACAAGTAATTATCTAAATCCTCCTCGCAGACACTTCGAAAACGCAAAGAAGCGGCCGTCATTTTATTGACAATTGCTACTCATTATCTATCACAGAATAGATAGCGAGTTGCGTAGCCAATCAGAGAACGCATTCGTGATAGTACGCTAGTAGATTTATACTAATACCTCATACATAGCCTCCCTTCTACCCATACAACAACAAGTAACTTTATTTGCATGACCATAATTTCATACAGTATTGCAAAAGCACGTATCTTAACAAGAACAATGTATCATAGAGACTCTTGTCCTTCGGCCGTCGAAGTTTTATAAGAAAAACAACACATAAAGCGGTTAAAACCATGTAATAATGTAATGAGATGGAAGATACAAATTAACGATATATCAGTCTGATTTAGATAATATATTATTAGGCGAATCTAAGCAAAATAGAATGAGCTTCGTTAATTGAATATTAACAAAATAATCAGGAGAATTCATTAATTCCTTGGTAGCTTCTATAGGGGATCATTGGGTGATATTCGGTAGGTGATTTTTTATTTTGCTCTAAAATCTGTTCCTAAGAATTGAGTATTTAGGACAGCTAAAAAGAAAGTGTATTTCAACTTCAACTTGGTTCGGTCCACAAGTATGGCAGAGTCTATCAAACCTTGGGATTTGATCGTATCTACCAGTTTTTCAATCATTAGCTTGTGATTACCTATTCGTAGTTTCACTAATTCTTTCCTACCATTTAGTTTTCTTGTAAAGCCTAAATAATAGGAAGGCGCATATTCGTTCTTAAAAGTGTTATAAAATTCTAGTTTCTTGGAGTATTGAAAAGTGCGTGTTGCCAATATAAGATATACTTTTGTCGCATTAATTTTGCAAAGTGTTTGTTCTTAGCTTCAGTTATAAAGCGAGTTGTATTAAAATCTGGCAAATTATAGAATTCAGCCATCCTCATAACATTTGAGTAGAAAAAACTTTTACCAGAAGAGTGAAGATCTGCCGACATTACAAAGATCTGTTTGACAATGGAGTCTTTGCTCTTACTTTGGAGATATAAAATGTAATTTATTATCACCTCTGCACGCCACATTGGATGCCTTATTGCTTACTTCTAAGTAACGTTTGCAGAACTGTAGATGGGTTTTTTCTATCTGCGAATTGTCCCCGGGACAATTCGCAGATAGAAGATATGAAATACACCTCATATCTCGCTGTTATATATCAGGATTGGAGAGATCATCGCGTCAAAGATTTTACTTGCAAGACATGGGGGTAGTTTTAATTCTGATATTTGTGTTATTTCTAAGACTGAAAAGAGCGTGAAGAGCCTTCCCTTTCAACTTGTCGAGTGCCATAGAAAAATTACCTGTTGAAGAGATTAGTGTTCCCAACTAGGTATAGGTTTGAACAGTGTGGAAACTAGACTCAGTGCATTTTTAGTTTCTTTTTTGAAAGATCAAATTTTTTGTCTTTTTAGGATTGATACTTAACATCCATGAATCGCAGTAGGCAGATAACATATCACGACAATTTTGCAATCCTCTTTTAGACCTCGATAATATGACTAAATCATCCGCGTATAAAAGTGCGCTCAATTTTGTGCCGTTCGATAGGACGAATGGATCAGTGACAGTATTTTCGAAAGAGGATGGTATGGTATTAATGAATAGGTTAAATAATAACGGACTTTGACAGTAGAATACAACCTCGGCGTACTCCTCTTGCGTATTGAAAAGGGCGTGTTTTGCTGTTCCCGATTTTTATGGAACATGTAGAGTTTGAATACAAATTCTTTATTAAATTATAAAAGCAGCCCCCGACATTAATTTGTAGTAATTTGAATAAGAGTCCGTCATGCCAGACTTAGTCAAAAGCTTTTTTGAAATCTACAAAACAGGCTTAGATTTTTTCGTTGTGGTGATGCACGTATTTATCCACTAAAGTTCTCAGTGTGAGGACATTGTCTGCTGTACGGTTTTTAGGTAAGAAACCAATCTGAGAAGAAGAAGAAGTCTTTGGTTTAAGATAGAACAGAAATATTTTCCCAGACAGCTTGAGACACAAATTCCTCGATAATTTAACGCGTCAGTTCTTCCTCCTGATTTATATATTGGTGTTATAAGGCCACCACACCAAGTCTGAGGCATTGCACCTGAATTAAGAACTGAATTAAAAAACCTAAGGTAAACGGGCATCATTTCTTGAAGACTGGTTTTAATCATTAGACTGAACTAGTCCCAGTCCCCACTGCTCATATGCCGCAGAAATATTGCATTCCCGATTAATTCGTATTCACTACAACGCCAGAAATTCCATTTTGCATGACCGTAAAACATTACAGTGTTGCGAATTCAAAGCAAATCAACGAGATAAGAGAACAAGAACAAACAACGCTCACAGGCCGAACCTCTGCTCGATATTTTTCCTGTCTGGTTCAGACATTCAGTTTCATTATTGGGAGTCTTAAAATGAACTTGAAACAAATGATTTTTATCCACGTTGTTACCGTAACGAAGGGGGTCGGAAACCCGTATTTGTAAGGCTCCGTCCACTCTCACTCGTTTACGATCGTTTTTCTTCCAAACGGAGATTTTTCTATCCTGTTAGAGAGGTGGACGTCATAGGCAAATAAAAACTGAGGTTTTTGTAAAAGAAAAAGATGATCTTGCACTATCCAATGAGGTTATCAGAAAGTCACGTTTTTCATCAGTTGCTATCTTAACGTGTGGACGGCGTAACTGAAAAACATCCATTTTAAGAAAATATCAGTGTTTAGATAAAACAATCCGCGAAAACTAACAGTGTGTACATTGCCTTTGGTACTAGTAAAAAAGCATATCTTTACACTCCAAACATTAGGTAGGGATACCCGACCTGATGATATCGCCTCAAAAGTTTCCAACACGCGAAATCATTATCTATCGTAGTTTTTATGGAGAAAATGGCGTCCAGACAACACGTGAGCTGAAGACAGCAGTCATGAGAGAAAAATGATTCCTTTTCAACCACTTAAAATTTCAGCAAACAATATCCCAACAAACGGAACTGTATTAAATGATTTGAAATGTCCCTTGTAATCTGTGTAATGGACCAAAAACCATCTATTATTTGCTTACACTTTGTTTGTTGGGTGTGCCTGAGTAATTATATACTTTTTGTGTCAATTTTTGCTATATGCCCTCGGCAGAGAATTAAAGAAGTAATAAGAACTTGTTAGGTTCCATAAAGACAAATAAAACGTACGAGGTAGTGTTTTTCGTTGTAGTACGTCACTGTTATTAAACTACGAGCAGTCCCTCTTTCGCCGCTTAGTTCGTGGAGTGTGATTCTAGTCTACTCTGTCATTCGTTTGTGTTCAGTCTTGGCAAGGGAAGGACTTGTTTATCAAAATTGGCGCTTTTTTATTCTGTGAAAAAGTCTTTGAAACTAAAGAATTTGTCAATGCGCCTTGGAGAAGGACAGGCGAGAGTACCCCTCGAAACTGTTTTGACGGATGTGTGCTGCTGGGAATCTCCCGGATACAGATTGATCTTCCGGTCACTTGTACGGGTCACCAAATCTCCCAGATAAAGGCATTTGGGGGTATTATTTCTCAGTACAGTGTACCTAAGGCCAGGGCCCGCGCAGCAAGTTTGTAACTGGGGTGGGGGCTCACGTCGAACGCGTTAGCGTGAGTCAAGCAGGGGGGTTCGGTGGCATTCTCCCCCGAAAATTTTTTTAAATTTAAGTCCTCTGAATGCATTTAAAATTGATATGATGTAGTAAGGCCTACATACTTTCAGCAACAAAACAGCGGTGTTTTAAAACAAGAATAATTAGTTTTCGATAAAACGTTAAATAGAAAAGTAACTTCGATATTTTTAGTATTACTTGCTTTTTACTGTTGAAAAGTGGGGGGGCTTAGCCCCCCTCCCCTCAGCCCTTCCCCCTGCGCGGTGCCTGAAGGCCAAAACGTTTTCTTTAATAAGATAATTTTTTCCACTTATAGCAAACAGTTTACCATTTCACCTCGAAATTTTGCTTTTCATGTGTCGCACAAGCTATGTAAAGTTAGCAAAAGTAGCAGTCATATGGCCTCATGACCGTGCTGTGAGAGGCATGGGCCTATTCTCGATTTTACGTCACAAACTGCTTTGCATTCAAGTTTCAAAGAGATCTTCCACTGCAAAACAGTTTGTGACTTAAAATCGAGAATCAGCCCATGCCTCCAGAGGTGAGGTTACCATCTCTGGAATCCTGACCCCACTGTTTCAGACACAAATATTCCACTTTCCATAACCTTTCCCAGAACTGGCATCTTCTGAACTCCACTGATACCCGTGCGAAACTTGGCATCGCTGAAGTCAATGGAACGCCAATAACTAAAAAAAGAACTCATAAAAGAGATCGACCAGGACAGAGACATTTGTACGCTTTTCTGGCTGTCTACGAATTAAAAAAGAGGGAGTAGGGCAGTACATCACCTCCCTCCCCCTTAAAAAGGGGAAGGAATTCGAAAACCTATAATTAAGTCCACAGCGTTTCCCTCTCTAAGCCTGCGTGGAGGGAGCTGGGAGGAAATGGGAGTCTGGCAAGTGCGTGAGGAGAGATCATAAGCGTGCAATTGGCCATGTTCTAAACGAGTAAGGGCCTGGGCACGAGGTTTTAAAATTTATCGATTGGAAGAAAATGTTTCCACTGCATGAAAGAGCATCTCAAAAATGGTCACCTAACCAACTTTTGAAATTGTGAAAATTAGAGACTTTGTATGGTTTGGAGGGACACACTTTCCGAAATAGAGACATTTGTATGGGATTATTTTTAAGTTTTAAATGCATGTTATCTGGCGGCTTTTCAACCAAACGTATTCAAACTTGCTGAAACTGCTTATTTTGAGATACCCTTTCATGTGAGAATCGATTTAGTTCAATTTCATTGATTTTCAATGAAATTTGGATTCGTTCCCAGGCCCTTACTCGTTTAGAACATGGCCAATAGGATAATGAAGGTACAAACAATGGAAAAGTAAAAAAAAAAACTGTTATTTTGTTGTCAATTTAAGCCATTCATTGTAAATTCATATAGTAATAAACACACAATTGGTCACTTATTTTTGGACCAAGTTGAGAAAACTAAGACTCTCGTGGATTTGGGACTTGTTGAGTTGTTTTCAAGGCAATACTGTGAGAGCTGTAAGAAACAAAACAAAAATGACCAACAAGATTCAAAGACTAATATTTCCATCAAAGTTGATCCAAGCTCAGGAACTTCGCAAGTTTTAACTGAATAATACAAACATGTTCTTCTTGGGGAAATGACAAATTTTCAAACCTAATAGGACACCGACTTGCAATAAAAGAGACCGTCAGACTTTCAAAGCAATTCTTCGTGATGTTCTCGGGCTTTATGTTGTTTTTAAAGCAGATTCCTGGGCGTCTATTTTAAAGTGGCAATGTTGTCTTTGGTCCAAATGCATGGCCGTAACTAGCGTAGGGGCAAGGTGGGCAGTTGCCCTCCCAAAAATGTTGGAACAATTCTTTTAAGGCCCTCTCTTGCTGGAGTGTTGGGCAGATAGAAACTTTACTGATATCATATTGAAACTTTTCACAATCGCTTCGCTCAGCAAACAAAAGAGAAGCAATATTCAAACACAATAGACTATCCATGGACATTTCCCACAACAACAACAACAACAACACAACAACAACAATACTTTTTTACTCAAAACACTTAAAGACATATTTACATAGCAAGTGACAAAGCTACAGTTGCTTAAAAAATAGATATGCTTAAAGTGGAGCCAGGAGGATAAAAGAGCCTTGCGGTTTTCGAGTTATTCTCCTGCCTTTTAAGTGCGAAACAAAATAAGATTAGAGGATTGAAAGAGATGAGTAAATAAAGTGCAAACACAAGGAGACAGACCGAACCATATGAGCAGTGGATATTCAAAGGAGTTAAATGTTCAAAATGCTAGTTATCTCATGGAATTTTCGTCGGAGTTGTTCAGAGAAGAGGTATAGCTTAATTTGTTTGGAAAATTGATACACATTAAGATTTTTCAAATAAGAAGGAATATTATGCCAAAGGATGGAAGCCATATAGGATATAGTTTGTTTCCCAGTGTTTGTTCTGACTCGTGGTTTGTAGAGATTATGACTCACGGCGTATCTAGTATAATAAATATGTTAACTACTAGCGTACTGGAAGAAATCGTGGAAAACGTTTGGAAGAAGGTTCTTATGCCACAAGTGAGTAAATCTTAATGCATGTAAACGGTAAACATTGTTCACTGTGAGAAGTTCTAAAAGGTTTATTAAAGGGGCAGCGCTATCGGTTTGTTCACCGAAAGCTCTTGCAAAAAATGTTAATCTAATGGCATGGTTTTGCGTGGTCTGCACTTTTTGTATGTAGGTTTTGTAAGTGCTTCCCTAAGCTAATATAGCATATGAGACATAAGGATATATAAGGCTATAGTAGATTTGTTTTAATTGAGAAAGTGTTAAGTAGTGTCTTAATTTAGAAATTATTCCAATTCGAGACCTTCGTGAGCAGACATATGCGATATGGTACTTGAAAGAGACTGTTTCGTCAAGCATCACACCCAAGTATTTAATGCGATCTTTTCTTTCCAAAGAATGGTTCGTGCCATTTGAACTTTGCATGTTGATTATAAATTCATGATTTCTTTTCCTAGATGATTTTATAATCATATAGTTTATTTTAGACAAATTTATTGATAATTTGTTAATATCGCACCAGTCTTTCACTTTTTTAAGCTCGGCATTAATTAAAGTTTCTAGACTTTTTGCGTCGAGAGATGAGGCAAATATATTATTTTGTATCATCTGCAAATATCCTAAACGTGAGAGCTTCTGAACTATTAGGTAAATCATTGATGTAAATTAAAAAAAGCACGGGCCCTAACGAGCTTCCCTGTGGTACACCACAAGATACAGTTTCCATTGAGGAGAGATAATTTCCTACTGAAGTGTATTGTTTTCTATTAGTAAGATAACTCGTAAAAGTTGAAGTGGTAAACCCCTGATTCCATAAGATTCCAGTTTAGACAACAATATTTTGTGGTTAACAGTATCGAAAGCTTTGGAGAAATCTAGAAACACCCCACAAGAATACATGTTGTTATCTACGGCTTTACGTAAATTCTCAGCAATTTCTGTTATCGCTTGAGAAGTGGAATGACCCTTTCTAAATCCAAACTGGAATTCGTATAGAATCTTTTCCTTCTCTAGGTAACTAACAAGTTGCTTACAGATAAGCTTATCAAAAATTTGGGCAAGAGCAGACAACGTAGAAATCGGGCGATAATTTGAGGGGTTGGTTTCTTCTCCCCCCTTGTCAACAGGCGTTACTTTTGAAATCTTAAAAATGTCTGGGAAGACACCTTGAAGTAAAGAGTGATTGAAAACTATCATTAATGCCTCATTTATGTAATCAGCCGCAAGCTTTATACATGTCCGTGGAATGCCAATGGATGATTTGTTAGTTTTTAAACTCATTAATTCATCGTGAACTTCCTGGGAATGTATAGCACGAAACATAAAACTATTTAAAAATGACTGTTTGATATAACTAGTAGGGTTTGTATTAGTAGGTGGTAGTTGGTCAGCAAGCTTATTTCCTATGTTAATAAAGTAGCTATTTAGTTGCTCATAAATACTTGCTTTGTCCGTGTAAAATGTATTGTTACAGAATAATCTATTAACAGTTTTTAAGGAGTTGGTCTTTTTCCTATTAATTAGAGTTCCAATGAATTTCCATGTGGCCTTCATATTTTCTTTGTTCATATCAAATTGATTTGTTAAGTGATTCTTTTTAACGGCTTTTATAACTCTAGATAACTTATTTTTGTATGCCTTATATTCTTTAATTTTGCGTGGGTCATTACTTAAGTAGTGCGATTTGAAAAGCCTTTGTTTTTTTTTTTATTGATTTAAGAATAGCTTTTGAGATCCAAGGTTTACTAAGCTCCCTTTTCTTTTGTTTCGAGGCTTTTCGCAGTGGGGCGTGCTTGTTTGATATTAACCGAAGCTTTTCTACTATGTTGTTCATACTTTTGTTGACATCCTCCGTGATAAGACCCATAAAGTCAATATGCGATATTTCTTCCAGAAAATGATCTTTGCGAAAATTCGAGAAGTCTCTAAAATATTTAGGCTCGTTCGATGTAGGCATAGTGTTAGCTAAAGAGCAAAAGGTAGGTAAATGATCAGAAATATCAGCTAAACATATACCCGATTTAATGACTTTCTCGGGGGAGTTCGTATGGATATGATCAATAAGGGTAGAGGTGTGGTAAGTTATTCTGGTAGCTTTAGTTATCAATGGAAGATATCCTAGGTCAAGTAGCATATCCATGTATTCTGATGTTTGTTTGTCACAGTTTTCCATGTGAGCGAAACCTGGAAAGAGTGAGGATTTAATGCCGGGCGATAATAATCTCCAAACTCACGAAACCGCCAAGGCTACAAAAATGACAGGTGCTTTAGCCAACATCTTCATGGCAAAAATTAAAACAAAACCTTTTCGCCAAAGCAATATCAAGCCAAGAGAATGGAGACGTTACATCGATGACGTTTCTCCCTTTGGGATCACGAAAAACAAGGCATTTGTCTGTTTATTGAACAAGCCAAAAACATTTCAGCTGAAATCTCAGAGAACGAAATAACTTTCCCAGACACAGTGGTTTTACTACAGAGATAGATTTGACAATGAATCTATCCTGGACATCAAGATCCACTATAAGCCGACTTCAATACACACACTTGACGTCGTGTCACCCAACCTCGTTCCCAGGGTCTCTCATCTTCCCGCCCCTGGGAACGAGGTTGCGTGTCACCCACCAGGGTGACACCACGTGTCATGAGACTTCTTCATGAGACTTCCTAGAACAGACTCTTCATAAACAATATTTGACTGGTACCTCTCTAACTTCAGATCGCGCCTAAGGGCACGTGGGTATCTAAACAATTCGTATAGAGCGATCAATAACAGAAGTGAACGTCACCAATAGAAAGTTGGCACTCCAACAAGGCAAAAAAACTCACAAGAAAATATTGCCATGTTTGTCACTACATACCATACATCAGTGCGTGACCTTAAACAAGCATTAGGAAAAAACTGGGGCTTAATACAAAAGCAGCCGTTGCCGAAAACTATCTACACAAATCCTCCGATTATATCATATAAGAGAAGTAAATCTTTCAAAGATCTGCTCGTTAGAGCGAAAATGTAAATATAGGCTAAAGAGCGTCGCAACCGCAAACCCTCTGAGACACTCAATTTTCTTCCCTCGTTCTTCTGGTTCTTCGCTCGTTGTTTCGCCCGCCCCAAATATTTGAGAGCCTAGAACAGGCTACCGCAAACCACGAGGGTAGTCTGTGTAAGCCAGTCATGACAATTCTTTAAATTGAGCGATATATCAGTAGCTTACAAAACCTCGGACTAATAAACATCTACTTTTGACGAAATATCTATGGAAGTAGCATTTCCGAGTCTCTAGATTTCGGAGAACATTCCTCCTGGGCCCCGCCCACACGGATTTTTTGGTATTTTTTAGGTATGGTGAAAATATGCTTTTGATATGCGGTCTCATACCAGTAACATATAAAAGGCATACCTTTTTCATACACAGAAACATATGTTATACATACCTCAAGAGGTATATTTTTGATATTTTTTACTCTCAAATTTCGACATAGATGTTATATCTTAAACATACCAAATACATACACTCCTAAATACGGAATTGTTGATATTATTTAGATATGGTGAAAATATGCTTTTGATATGTGGTCTCATACCAGTAACATATAAAAGGCATACCTTTTTCATACACAGAAACATATGTTATACATACCTCAAGAGGTATATTTTTGATATTTTTTACTCTCAAATTTCGACATAGATGTTTATATCTTGAACATACCAAATACATACACTCCTAAAATTCTCAAAAATGTACTCAAAATAATACAAGTAACATATCAAAAAATGAATGATGAAATACGCAGAAACATACGTTCTACATATCGCTGGCAGGTATGGTTTGGGTATGTTCTTGGCATATTTTTGGTATGTTTGAGCTATATTATTAAAATTTGTTCTATAAAGCTAAACAAATTGTACACAATGTATATCTTAAACATACCAAAAATATACCAAGAACAACCTCTACATATATGTACTCAAAAATATATACCTCCAACATACCAGTATCATACAAAAGTTATACCTTTCGCATATCATTAATGTACACATATACACTAACTTTCATAAGAGTGTAACATTTAACCCTACCCATGATAACAATGCAGTTGCTATGTTGGGCTAATGAAATCAGAAACTAAGGAGCGCTGTTGGATATATTGTGTCAACATACCACATCAATTTTAAAATCCATATTTTCTTTATAATACCAAAGCTGTTTATTTTTGTTAAATAATTTATACATGTGACATTCACACAGTCATATAAAATGATGTCAGTTCATCAAGACTTGATTATAAAAATTTGACACTAATTATTATTGATGCTTCAGTTCATTCATTCAGCTCATTCTCCTAGCAACTAGATTTACAACAAATATTAACGTTACACTAAAAAATCCACATTCCAGTAAACTGGCAGCCAATTCATTTTTTCAATACAAAGTTGCTTTAAATCATCAGTAATTTATAAATAAATAAAGACACCACTCAGCTCTGCATCCTCATCAAAGGGGTTGAAAGTCATCATCAAAGCTGTCGTCAACAATATTTATTTCCTCTCCATCCTCCTCCTCAGAGTCATCATCACAATCATCAACCTCATTTTCATTGTCACTCTGATCAGTGGATGGCTCATTTTTAAACATCTGACTTCTGTGGTGTTGTAGGCAGAGGGTCATGGCATGGGCCATTCCTTTTTGATGGCCAAATTTGACCTCTCTGTCCTTAAAGGACGTCATGGATGCATAAGCTGGAATGAGGAAAATTAGTTAACAATAATGAGCAACGAGCAACCATGCTAATTTAAGAAAAACAGGGATCAACTGCTCTTGTGTTTTAAGGCACTCGGTCCAGGAATTATCGTGGGTCGAAAAAATGTGCCTAAAGTTTGACATATTTTTCAAAAAATGTAGAGTTAAACTTCAAACAGAGAGATGAGACAGTTCCTGGATGCAGACCGGCCAGTACAATAATTAAATAAGTTGATTTTGTATTGCATGTTGCAGTTTGTCCGGAACGATGGTACTGGTTTAGTGAAAGTTATTTTAAGAGAATTCAAAGTTAATGTACCTTTTATTGTTGTTATGATCCTTTGATCCAACAAGTTCAAATACGAATATCTGGATGACACTCGTTTGCTGATTCTTCCCTGGGCCAATTCCCTAGGAGTGAAAAACACTCTAAGGAGCCTGCATGCCAAGGAAGTCCGGGATGGTGCATTCCTACAGAGTGCCAACTGAGTCTTGAACAGGAACACGCCACTTCCCTGTACTAGTTCCTGCATCTGTCAGCATAGGAAACAATTAAATTAAAAAGTCATATATAATCTGAATTAATTAATTAATCTGAAGAAGGCCAAACAGCCCAAATGTTAGAAATTCGACTGTAAAATGGAACCGATTACATATAAACTGTAATCAAATAATGCCAGGCAAGATTTCTGCACAGTGGCATTAATTTATATATACATGCATGCATTATATTCTGTGACTTAATTCGTTTCTGGACATGACAGTGTCTGAATATTATATAAATGTATGCTGCCGGGCTGTATGGAAATCTTTCCTAATGCCAGGTGTGAACAAAAACTACAGGAACTGCGCTGTACGGTATACCTTATCAGGTGTTGAAGATTTTCTTGGCGAAGTGCAATGAGGTGGTGTGTTTTTGTGTTCTGAGGACTTAGTTAATTACCTACATATAAAAGACAATTTGGTTAAGTTAACACCAGAGTGTAAAATCAGCCAGTGAGGTGGCATATTTGCAATAATACTATCGACAAGTTTCAAGTTTATTGAGAATTTAGTACATGAAAATAGTAATCATGAACATTATACTACTGTATGAACAACTGTACCTTGCCAGATGAAGGTGTTGTAGATTTCCTGGGAGAGGTACGGCGAGGGGTGTGTTTTTGGGTTTTGAAGACTTAGTTGCCTACATTTTAAAGAGGTTATAGAAAAAGTTACAAGTGTACTTAAAATTAGCCAGTGAGGTGGCATAATGCAATAATTATTATATTAAGTACAACCCGACATCAGTCTGATGATATATTGGACTGATATACTGCAGGATTTGATATAAATAATACATGTAAATGCATGTACTTTGCCATGGACTGTAGGTGATTTCCTTGGGGATGCATTATGATGTGTTTTGCCTTTTGTTTTTGAAACTGTAGTTGCCTGCAAGTAAATTAGCAGGAGTATTACAATAATGATTTCTTGTTCATCACCTAAAGTAAACTTCCTTCAATGTATATAAATTGTATATTAATGTATTTATACCATACCATACAAAATACAGCCAATCAGAATGCAGGAAAGCCGTTGTGTAGTTGTCTGTATTCCACCAAACCTTCCCATTGATTAGTGCAGTTCAACGGTATCACACCCAACCTTCCCATCGTGCGTGAGATTGTTTTAAGCACTTGAAAATTAGGACGAATTTTGCAACCGTTTAACTGTAATAACTTTATTTTACATTAATATTTTATTATACACAATTTGGTCAATAATTATAATTCATAAAAATTTTGAAAAAGGTTTTAAAATACTGTCCAGAGGATATATATTAGGAAGCCATTTCAAAACCATTCAAGTCTGCATATATCTTGCATTGATTATGGTGGCCTTTCTGGCCATTGTATTTTCTATGGCATGTATACCAAGAACATACATTCAAGTGACTCCTGGGATATTCCACGGTATACCACGAGAAAGCGTGCATAACTAGTATGTATATATAGAACAAGGGTGATACTGAGCAAGGCTTCTACTGGTACTAATTACCTTGCTAGATGAATAGGTATCAGCTTTTCCAGGAGAAGTTGGGAAAGAAGCCGTGGATTTCTCTCCGTTTTTGAATGCAATATTAGACTGCAATATTGTTAATGGGAAAAAAAGGCTTCAGTTTAAAGGATTCAACCATAAGTATCTTACAAATTTCATAAGACTTAACAATATACATGTTGGCAATTCATTTTAACATTCAACAAATTAAACGCTTGTTTTGTTAGTGAATGTTCCAAATATGGTTAATTGTTATCTGCATTCATTTATAATTTGGTGTACCTGAATCTTCACCTCACTATTGCAAACATTTTTTGGTATTAACGAAAGGCATGTGCAAGTAATGATTAAACCAGGATAAGAAGCTAAGATCAGACCACTGGTAATTAACTAACTTAGCCAAAGAGATGGTAAATTAATGTGCTGAAAATAAATATTTTACTAAAAAGCAAGTACTTGCCATGGGGCTAAATTACCAATTAAACAATGCTGGAGGGTTTTTATCAATAAGCCTTGTTATTTTTCTTCTTAATGAAACCACATTACCACCACACTAGTGAGTGGCATTTCTACCTGCTCTTATCAATGAAATTTGTCTACTCATGTATATCCTTTACCTGGATAAGTGATGGTTCATCTTCAAGACGACTTGCCTCAAGATCATCTGAACTGTCTCCTTCACTAGATTCTGATAGTTTTGCCTGGACTTTCTTAATGACTTTTTTTTCCTTTTTGGAGTTTGTTCTTGATCTTCTCTCTCATCTTCTGAATTGCAAGTACACACAGGGAAGGTGAGCAGTAATTATAATGTATAGGTGCACAGGATAAAGGAACGTCTTCAGATAATAAACCATTAATTATCTGAATGCGTACCTTTATGTAGTTCACCTAATTACTGCTCACCTTCACATAATTAAAGGCTTTAGTTAGTAGTACCCTTCAAGCTTGGGGGCTGATCAATCGAACAAGCTAAGTGTGGCCAAAATATCAGAGTTCATTATTTCGGACGATTTTATTTCTAACAAAAATACTGTCCGCAAATTAAACCGTCCTCAATTTTTAGAGTACATTTATGAAACTTGTAATCCACTACACATGGACACGGCATATCATATTTATAGCTAGAACTCAGATGAGAATCGAGGCGATTGTTCGTTTTTTTAATCACTTGAAAGGAAAATTTTTGTTTCTTTCTGAAAAACATAGCTTGACGGATAAATTCCATTTTGAAGTAGTAGCCCAGTTTTATGCTAATTCCTCGTCTGTAAAACCTCCAGGGTGCCGAGGTAAAACTAAAAACTAAGCTTATTATTTTCACAGATGTTTCAGTTTAATTCTTGTTTTTACTTTAAGTTATAATTCGGCAAAATGCCCGAAAATTAAACCTCCGAAATGTTTGGCAAGTACCGTACCATTTGACTTACCTATGTTCGCATAGTTGATGCTTTTTCTTTTTCTTCCACGTGACGATTCTTCCTGGTCGTCGCCATCGCTTACAAGACGAGTGCTCGGCAACTTTTCAAGAAGACTTTTTCTGACGTCTTCTTTCCAATTGTCGGTTTCTAAACAAATAAAATAGAAAATATAACACGTATAAATCAAATTACAAATAAAAAGGGGATTAGGAATGGCACAATATTCAGCACGCCAGTGGATGTTGTTGAATCGCGTGACAATCCGAAAAGGCATTACACGAACCGGCGTGTCGGCTCCAAACCATCAGAAACGTGTACGATCTTCCATCATACCAAATACAACATTGCAACATCTGATTCAAAACTTGCCTCTCGACGTAGCTTCGATAATTTCCAATGCATTCGTCAGGAAATCATCCAGATCACTTTTAGTTTATGCAAAGAAACAACATTGCGACCATCTTATAATTAGTAGTTAAGAAGCGTTGTTTAAGAACCCATACGGGTGCGTGCAAAAAGTCTAAGACTATTTTATTCGAATGCACGCCGGAATATTCATCTGTTAACGATGTTTACATTACTGCTTTCACAACGACATTAACATCAAGTGTGTCTGCATGTGTATATATAAGTTCGCGACATTTTAAGCTTAATGTTAAAACACAATTTTTTTTAACTCTGATTAAAGCTTACTGTGAACTCTCAACGACAACTGAGTTTCCACTGCCGTCAATCAATTTTCCGGCTGCTCCCGACTGCTACCGAGAGGCGATGATCGCCGGATGATTTCTGAATCGCGACTCAACGCAGTTTCAAGCATATGGCAGACAAATCGGATAGTTTATTTGAGGACCTTATTCATCGAACTTCCCGACTTAGAAGAAACGCAAAACAGTCGGCAATGAAGACGACCAGGCTAGGCATTTCGCCGACGTGATTTCCTGGTGGCGAGTTTGAGCTTCATCGAAATTATATTTTCATTAATGTGGCAGTGTTGGCGAGTAAGTAGCCACGGAGAAATGGCAGTACTGCACTTGTAAGTAAAAACAGCGAACGTTTGTGGCTTCAAACGACCTCGTTTGTTTTCCTAAGCGATGGACATAGAAAACACTGAAACCATGCGTTGAAGATTATATCACTAAATAATTACAGTAATTCATGCTTGCCGAACGACGGAAATTTGCTCGTCGTCTATCATCTCGTTCCTTTGCAATCAACTGCAGCTTAGAGAGAAAGAATACAGGACTTAGAAGTCTAAACCTCGCATCTAGCGCACATAAAACGTTAAAGCCCCGGCTATAAACGATCAAACATTTTCATCGGCCAACATATCGTGTTGGAAGAGCATATTGACTGTTGTACGTTTAGCCGCCTGTCATAGGTTTGGTCAAATTAGCCCACCCGACGTTGTGTTTGACAAACACGATGAATGCTTTTCAATGCCACTCCGACCCGGTTTCACGGTATTGTCGTCAATTTCGGGAAATCTTCGAGCGATGTTCGGAAAGTTTGATTCAGGATGGAAGCCATACGGTTTGGTGGTTGGCACTTGAAGATGAATTCCACATTATAGTTATGAAAATCACAGTAACTAAACGGACAAATTAAACACCCTAAGGCCCCGTTTATATGGAGAAAAGTTGTCCCGGGCAAGAGGGTCACCCTCCCAGCCGAGTCAACTTTAGCGAGCGTTTATATGTGAAAAAGTTGACCCTTTTGCCCAAGCCAGCTGCACTCGCGCATGCTCTGATTGTCTCACTTTGACCGAGTTGACCCGGCTAGGCGAGCCAAAGTGTTTATATGGAGAAAAGTTGGCTCGGCACTACCATCGTAAGAGGGTGACCCGGCTAGGAGGGTCACCCTTCTAGCCGAGCCAACTTTTTGTTACTCATGTAAACGGTTCGCCAAGTTTTGTAAGGAAATGTAGGAAAAATTGGCTCGCCCAGGGTAGCTCGGGTAGGCGGGACAACTTTTCTCCATATAAACGGGGCCTAAGTAGTTAACGTGACTATATAAAAGTCGCGAATAAAGTCGCTCTAAAGATTATGATGTCTTTCGTGGAGCAAAAAGAGAATCTCAGTCAGGATGGCTTGGCTACTGAAGCGCGAAAGACAGAAATTGACCTAGTGCAGTTAAACCTTCTGTCTCCCGCTTTGACGAGTAAAATCGTCTGGCGTTAGCCAGAGTAAAACCTGGAGAGTCACTCTTAAGGCGGAAAGAGTTAAGGGAGATATTTTTTGAACCAAATTTGAACCCCAAAATAGCTGCAACAGTGAGCAGATATTCCGCCAAAATCCCTCAGTTGCTTAACAAAGTGGTAAGTATCGGTTCCTGACGTGCGTGCCTCAGCATTCAGCAAAAACATTTTACAACTATTTCTTGCTAAATGGTCCTAAATCTGTCCCATTTCTGTTAGTGTTAATAGCATGCAGTTTTAGCTTACGTTTTCATCGGCCGTAGGATCATTGCAAATGGTGAATGTCATACATGCATACATATATACATGCGTACATACATACAGGCTTCATTTGTTGACAAAGTTGAATAAAATCGGCAAGACTTGAGTCCTGATGTGGACCCGCCTAACTAAATACTGAACCACAAATACAATGAAAAAATATATAAGACTATATCTACGACAACGGCAATAACAAAATGACTGTATAAAACGATTAAACCAAACGAAGGACTTACCGTTCGTTCTGAGAATAGAAGCAAGATATGGAGTTCCCTTATACTTTATTTCCACGTCCACGCCATCGCAAAATCCATCTCTGATAATGCACTGAGACTGCTTCACAACTTCAACTGTGGCGTCACTGTAGAAATACACTAAGGCGAACTTCATTTTGACCACGATTTGTTGAAAGTACGAATTTTTCTTACCCAAAGACACACAGTTATACGGGAGTGCACGCTCGAGTATCCAACGACAGAAGCAAAAAATCGATGGTTCATCTTTGCGTGAGCGGAAACGGGAGTGGTAACCGCAGGTCTTCAGTTGCCAAACGTAACTGACAAAGAAGGTTCTTCTTCGTTTGAACAATCCCAAGCTTGCGCTTATTGATTTACCTCGGAGAGTGGCAGTAACGTCGAGAAATGTTGTGTACAATGTTTAGTTATCTTGTACTAATTTTTTGAACTTAAAATTGTGTGTCATGACTTTCTTCATTTTCTCGTGCACAGTACAATACATGTACAAATTCCTTGCATAATCGAGATACCCTGGGAACCCAGGAAAAGCGAGAGAGCATGCGAGATGAGATGCAAGTTGCAGCGCAGTGCAGAATCGCTATTTCGGAGCTCTCAAATAAAATTCTCAAATGGATTTTTTTGCCGAACGAAACGGAGCAGGCAAATAAAAATTTCCATTCCGTGAGTTCTGTTTTGAGTTTTGAAATGAGTTATGTCATTTCGTCTGTCAGCACTTGTCAAGATCTAACTTACGAAACGTAGCTCATGAGGTACACACAATCACGAGAGCAAGTCAGAGCACGCAACTATATCCTGTGCTCTCATGTCCATTGAAGGTCTTCCCGGCCATTTTATTGGTTTAACTCCTTGCAGCCTAATTGCAAATAGTACTAGACATCCAAATTAATGGAAAATCTAAATCTTCGGTGTTGCTTTTGTTGGCCGTGAAAATCACAAGATGTTCATTTGAAAGCAATTACAGTAATCACGAAATGTGAAAGTGCTTCAACGGGTAACCTTGTTCCCAGGGTTTGGGCGGGGGGGGGGGGGGGGGTGGAAGGGACAGGACGAAGAACGACCTATTGTCCAAATTATCGAAAGCAATTACAGTAATCACGATTCAAGAACGGATCTATTATCCAAATTATCGAAAGCCAGTCTTGAAGAAATTAATAGTTATTAATGGATGAAGAAACGGAGCCAAAGGTAAAACGGAAAAGGGGACAGTATTTTTCATACTTGCAGAAGTCACATGTTTCGAAGGCTAAAGTACCAAGAGTTTTTTCGACATTGGGAGCAAATGAGCCTCATGAAGATGACATAAGCGATGACAATTGTTCGTTCAACGAGGAGCTCGCCATCTCTGATGTAGTTAAAAAACACTGTGATTTAGCTAACTGTAATAGTGAGGGTGCTGAAACCGAGAACGCAGAAACCGCGGCATCATCTGGTCCACCTGAAATTATGCCGGAGAATGACTCGGATGTAACTGACGAAAACCTGAACGACAGCCCTCTGGAGACTGAAAAATGTGAAAAAGGAGATCAGTCCCGCGAGTTTCGGGAATTCGCTTTCGTAGACGATACAGTTCTTGATGAATGTCATACTTTTCTTCAAGGTTCAGCAGTAGAAGAAAACGAAGAATATGGCGAGCAGGATGATGAAAGCGGCAATGTAGTGTTTGAAGAAATTCTCGACGATCTGGATCAAGACGAACTCGAAGAAAACCTTAACGAAAAATGTGATCAGCCTCTTTTTGATGGATGTCCTCTTACCATTTCAATGCACATTGTTGCAATAATAACATTTGCCATGACTGAGCATTTGTCATGGAATACGCTATTCCACTTGCTCGATTTGATTTACCTCCACTGTCCTTCTCCAAACAACTGTGTACGGACACTCAGAAAGCTCTGGGGACATTTTCGAAATCTTAAAACCCCAATAGAATGGCACTACTACTGTCGACAATGCCACGCTTACATAGGTACAGCGGAACCATCACGATCTAGCCATTGTACCAGCTGTAAGAAAGACTTTAACGGTGGGAGATCGAGTTCATGGCATTCATTCATAGTCTTCCCCATCATAGCACAGCTTTCATGTTTTTTTCAAGAAAAAGGCTTTCTTGAACTCCTAAGGTACCGTTTTAATCACGAACACGATAAAGCCAACAGGGGTGTGCCAGATAATATTGAAGACATAGTGGACGGGGACAACTACAGACGCTTTTTTGGTCAGGGCGGTTTCCTGAGAAATCCTCACCACATCTGTTTTCAAATAAACACTGATGGTGTTGCACTCTTTAAGTCGTCAAAGTTTAGCATCTGGCCCGTGTACATGGTTATATGTGATTTACCTCCTTCTAAACGTTACACGAGGAAGTACCGCATTTTTGCAGGAATGTGGTTTGGTTTTACTAAGCCGACGTTTACAACTTTCATGAAGCCTTTTGTAAACATGATGAATTCACTCTACAAAGACGGATTAACAGTAAACACACCAGACTCGGACACACCAATAACAATCAGGGCGCTTATGATAAGCAGTACTATGGATGCTCCAGCAAAGTGCCTTTTCCTTTGCATGAAGCAATTTAATGGCGAGTGCGGTTGTCCGTACTGTAAGGAGACAGGAACCAACATCAGAACTCAAAAGTCTGGGAATTGTAGAACGTATTCCTACGTGACAAAGGAAGAACGCGCAAAGAAAGCAGAGCCACGAGATCACCAGGGGTTTTATGATGATGGGAAAGAGGCTGTGGAAAGGATGGCTAATGGAGTAAAGAAACACGAGGTCGATGGAGTGAAAGGCATCAGTCCAGCCTTTGGATTTCCGGGGTACGATATAGTCAGTGGGACGGCCATTGATTATATGCATACTATTCTTTTAGGGGTGGTCAAAATGCTGATGTCTTACTGGTTCGATGGTTCCTACAAGGGAAAGCCCTTAAGCTGTGCAAACAAAATACGTATTTGTGATGCAAGGCGTGTACTCGTTAAGCCACCAAATACAGTGCAAAGAATTCCCAGGAGTCTTCTAGAAAGAAAACACTACAAGGCTTCAGAATATAGAACGTGGCTACTATTTTATGCATTGCCAGTTATGGATGAAATTCTACAAGAAAAACATTTTCAGCATTTCATGTTGTTGGTCCAAGCCATTTACATTCTTTTGAAGGAATCCATTTCACCTTTAGAACTGACTAAAGCAAATTTGCTACTTGAACACTTTTGTTTAAGAGTGAAACGGATGTATGATGAAAGGATTGAGACCTTTAATCTTCATCAATTGTTACACCTTTCAACGTCCGTTCGGAACAATGGCCCTCTTTGGGCGAACTCGTGTTTTTTTTACGAGGATTTGAATGGGGACTTAAGGGGTCTATTTCATGGGACTCAAAACATAGAATCCCAAATAATTAAAGCTGTGTCGGTGATGCAGCACTTGCCAGAACTTCAAGAAAGCCTTCCAGATTCACCTGTCAAGACATTTTGTCGTACATTAGTAACAAGAAAAGAAACTGGACATTCGACCGAAATCATCAATGAGCAAAAGAGGCTTTTGGTTGTTGGCTCAATACAAATGGGTCTGCCAAGTTGTCATGAAGAAAAATTAAAGATCGAAATCATGAATGGCAGAGAACTTGAGAAAGAAACGTGCGGAAAATTTTTTCGCCTCAAGAAAGGAAAAGACGTGGTACATAGCGAAGAGTACACCCGAGTGACGAGACGACATACTGCGACTGTTGCCTTCGAAGATTTCAGTAAAGTCAGCTACGGGACAATTAAGTACTTTGTAAAATGTAGGGCTCCTTGTGTTAATTCGTCGTGCCTTGAGGCTCTCACTTGCAAGTGTAAACAAAACAACTATTTTGCACTTGTGAAAACATTTGAGAGAGAGACCGAAAAGGAATTTTCCTCTAACAATCTTTCCGGTCCCAAGGCAACAATTGAGCACCTCACAGCAGTCAAGTCTGACAACAGGCAGCTGCATTGCATTCATGCAGACCAAATACTTTACAAATGCTTTTTAATTGATACTGGTGGTGCTTCTATATACCTAGGTGTTGCACCCAACTCACTGGAAACATTTTAATAGTACGTATGTCCCATTACTCTCCCTGTTAAATATCATATTTCTGTATGCATAATTAATTAAGTTATTAAGATACATTTTAGGTATGTTGTACACCCAGAAAGACCAAAGTACAATTTTGGTATGTTTTATATTATATATAATTTGTTATGATTGTTATCAACATACATTTGAGATATGTTCTACACTGAGAAACACCAAAGTACACTATTCATATGTTTTTTCTACAATAAAGGTACTCACTACAAGCTATGTATTTGGTATGTTAAACAAGAAACACTTAAATTACATTTTTAGTACGTTTTTGTTACTCTCCTGGTATGCCTCAAAAATACACTTTTGATATGTAATACTAAAAACATACCTCATGATGACAGGTATATCAAAAACATATCAAAAGCAACCCTAAAGCATATCAAAAAATCCGTGTGCCCGTAATGGCTTTTGCCTCCGGCGCTTGCTTTCAGTGCCCCCACAGACAAAAATTCCTAGCTACGGCCTTGAAATGGATAATAACAAAACTAGTGTCATGTATTTTGTTGATATAAGAAAGAAAAGAACATTTTTCTCCTTTTAGATCCTTTAACATTTTTTGATCACCTTTGCGATGACAAGCCTTGTAATTAATTTCTCGATATCCCTCGTTTCTGAGCAACATAATTATT
This sequence comes from Pachyseris speciosa, assembly GCA_016490735.1. Taxonomy (NCBI): domain Eukaryota; kingdom Metazoa; phylum Cnidaria; class Anthozoa; order Scleractinia; family Pachyseridae; genus Pachyseris; species Pachyseris speciosa. The sequence goes on along the minus strand of JAEMWC010000106.1, from coordinate 1,350,308 downwards.
CCAACTTCTCAACAATTATTCCTCCTTCACTCTAGGACAAACTAAGAAAATTTTGCCCTACTGTTATTGGTAAATATTTTTGGAATGATCTTCCTTTTTCCATTCGCAATATTACATCAAAAAGCAATTTTCAAAAAGCAATTTTCAAATATTATTTTGCTCAGTACTAATCTCCTTGCTTTGTGCCATGATGTATCTTTGTGTGTCTGTGTGTGTCTCTGTGTGTGTTTATATGTTTTTTGTAATAAACTATAGATATCAATAATTAAATATTATTTAGGGCACTAATTAGTTCTCACTATATCGTGCCCTTCTCCATTCTATATTTTTTTTATCTTGTGTTTATTACTAAAGTAATCCTTAACATAATCTGAATGGAGAAAACAATAAAATGAAATGAAATGAAATGAAATGAAACATTTGTTGAACCTCATGAGCCTGGGCCCTTAAGCTATGTTGACGTAAAGTTTGATCTTAGTTTTGTTTACACTTCAAGCGATTGACTGCGCTTCGCGAAAGGTGGATTACTTTTGTGTATACTCCGTGCTAATTTTCTGGTGAACGGATTGCCTGTGAACTATAATGGACAGTGCAAAGCTTAAAGTGTACGAAGCGGCTCGTGCTGGTGCTTACGTTGAACTCAGCAGCGCTCTCATTCGAATGAGCATCAGCGAACGACGCACTGTGCTGGAAACTAAAACCCAAGATGGCGACCATCTCGCCACTCCCTTGATCATTGCTGCTTATAATGGACACCTGGATGCGATAAAAATTCTGCTAAGGTATAAAGCCGACACTGAAGGTCGAGGGACTTTAAAAATTGAAGGCCAAGTCATAGAAGGTTGTACACCTCTATGGGTCGCCGCTGCCACTGGGCATTTCGATGTTGTGAAGCTGTTGATCGAGCAAAACGCGGAAGTGGACGGAGGGACGGCGACAAAATCGACCCCCTTAAGAGCAGCTGCTTACCAAGGACACCATGATATTGTGAGGTATTTGGTTGAGAATGGGGCTGATGTGAATGCGTGCAGTGACTTCGATAGCACTCCTTTAATGATAGCCTGTTATAAGGGTCATGAGGCGGTCGTCAGCTATCTGCTTGCTCGCCGGGCTGACATTAAACTTAAAAACAAACTCGGCAATACCGCTCTTCACGAGGCTGTTAGCGGAGACCATTTTGAGATTGTCAATGATTTGTTGGCTCTTGGAGCACCTCAGTTGCCAAACAATAAACGCCTGACCCCGCTACTTTTAGCAAGCAATGAATGCAAGATTGAAATGGTGGAGAGTATTATCAAGAGACCACAGTGCACAAAAGAGCAGAGAATTGAGGCACTAGAGCTTTTGGGGGGCACTATTGCAAACGATGGTGATGCCTATGACATCAGGAAAGCATTTTTTTACATGAAACGTGGTATGGAAGAAAGGTTTCAAGATTTGTCACGTCCCTTACGTAAGCAACACATCGAACCAGTAGGGGCTTATGAGAATAGAAAGGAGAGTCAAACTCTTGAGGAACTCAGACTAATTGAAGACGATGATCATGCCATCCATATGGAGGGCCTCATGATTAGAGAGAGAATTCTTGGAGCTGACAATATCGAACTCAAACATCCAATTAGGTATCGTAGTGCTGAGATTGATGACTATGATCTTTGCATTGGTTTGTGGTTGCATGCCATGAAGATAGGCCAATATCACGGGAGTGAAAGTGTCCTGGAAGATCTAATTTGGTTATGCCAACTCTTTTGTATAATGGTTCGGATAAATTGTCCACCAAGGCAAAAGCGTATAGAAGAAGTATTTGAAACAGTCGTCAGTGAGTATGAGAGACTGACAAATCAAGCACACTCCAACAGACTGAAAGGTGGCAGTGAAGCTAAGTTGCTCCTTGAGGAACTTGAAACCCTGGTCCATACATCATTGTATCTCCTATCAGTATTTGCAAAAGTTCAAGGTGTAAGGAGGGAAGAAAGTTCTGGTGTTTTTGGTCTTATCCAAAGGTTCCTTTTGTTGAATCCATGCACTCCAGATGGAAACACTTTACTGCACTTGTCTGTTTGGTGTAATACCCCTACTGATGTAGACTATGTGCGTGATGTGTGTAAATTTCCATGCGTCAAAACCACGAAGCTCATAATTAATGCTGGTGGGAATGTCAATGCCATCAACAATGATGGGAACAGCCCACTACATTTGGCTGTAGATTTTCAGCCCAAGAACAATGATGACCTGCAAGTGTTGAGGGATGTTTTAAAGATGTTACTCGATACTGGAGTCAATAAAGACTTGGTCAACCGAGATGGCAAAAAAGCCGTAGATGTTACCGCAACTGCTGAAGCTCTTAGCATTTGTACCATGAAATAAATTTCATTGCTGAGAGAGACTGGTGAGAGAACTTTAAATGCATTCAAGATATTTTTAGTTTAGGTTTTAAGGCTTTGAGTTTTCTCAATGACTATGAATTTACAGAGTTAGTTCCATTGTGCTGGGGCACAGCCAACACACCAGCATTGTGGATTTGGCTCTTTGGCAAATGTTTGAGTAAGAAAACAATAATAATAATAATAATAATAATAATAATAATAATAATGACTTTATTTAAGTCTCAAATCTATCTGGCCGAGCATAGATGCTCTACTAATTGGGGAGACTAAATCAAATCAACTCTAAATAAATCAAGCAATATTTCACCAACAACTTTCTAATATCCTCACGAAAGTATCTCACTAATGTTAACTATCAGTTTGCAGATGTTTAACTAAAAGAGGAATATTTTGTAGTGTAATCATCAAATTGTACAAAACATTACAATTAAGATGAGTGGTTTATAGGCGTATGATTGATGAGAAAATATTTTGTCTAACTAGTCTATTGGTATTTCTTTGCACGCACATTAATGATAGATAATAAGTGCAAACAATGAAGGAGGTAATTCCCTACCTTCTGAAATTAAAACAAGTAAGTATCAGACCACTTTGTATGGAGTGGGAGGTGTGGGAGGGATAATTCACCCAGCCTTTAATCTGTGGTGCTTTTATTAAAAAATATCTTCATGCTGCATTTTTTCACTTAGGCTAAGTTTCTGCTTGAGCAAAGGTGTGAAAGACCAATATACCTTTTTAGGTTGGTGTCCCTGGTATGTTGTCTTTACCCTTCTCTACTTCTTTCTTTTCTCCTTGGCAATTATGTATGTATTGTTTCCTTTACATAATTGAGTTAGTGTGTCATCAGTAGATAGTTTAAAGTTTTTTTTTTTTCGTGTGAGAGGTTGCAATTAGCAAGATTTTTTAGAATTGAATTAGACCCACATTGTTTACTGCGAACTAAGTTTGACGTACGTGTTGCACATGCCGATATGCTGTTTGGAAAATATCTGTGCATCAGTGAAACTTTTTTGGGTTAATCTTTCATTCATATTCCCAGTTGCGTGTGTGCAATTAGCCCGGCGATTAGTCTATCGAGGAATCAGTCAAGCAGCAAGCTCATTAGTTTCTCAATTCTTGCAAATCCCGTTTGTTGTCTCGATTCTCAATAGATGTTTCTCGATGCTCGATCCTCGATTCTCGCATGAATCGAGGATCGAGTCAAAATCGAGACTTGAAAGAGACTGTCAACTTGCTTTTCCCCTGTACTGTCGGTAAATATAACTTTATTTAACTATGTTAACCACACACAACAAAGCCTGGTTTCCAGTTGGGGCGCAGATTTCAAGTGTTGAGAAAGAGTTAATAATATTTACATACAGGTTGAAACATCTCATAGTGATCAGAATATTTTTATTGATGTACCATTTGTAGTTTTGGCTTCAAAAAGGAATATTGTTTGCCCTTTGCTTATAAAGCCAAAATTGTTGTTATTTTGCGATACTCATGGGCCCTCGAACTTAGGCTACCTGTGGTATTATTGAAATGTCCCCTGGGAAGGGGAAGACCGCTGACATTTCAGTGTAAGGCTATTGATAAAAGATTGTGGAGGCCATTAGGGAATCACTGTTTATGCTGTTATCAGTGATTTACATGTGGACAGCATAACAAACACAAACTCTCATGTGTCAATGAAAAACATGCATTTTAAAAAATAACTGTTTAGATAAAAGAGAGATGGAAAACACACAATGTGTACAGTGCCTTTGCTTAGCCAGTGAAAAACATATATTTCCACTCTAAACAGTAGTCAAGGACACCCAATGGAATATGTCACCTCAAAAGGTTGCAACATGCGAAATCATTGTCACTTGCATTTTTCGGAGGGAGGAAAAATACCATCCACAGAGCAGCAGAATAAGTCCAGTTGCAGACAGCAGCTTGAGGTTAGAAATTCGAGAGATAAGACCAGATTCACCAATATTTCGAGGTAATTGAATATTCAGCTAAAAAAAAAAACAATTTATTAGGTTGTTGAAACATCCATTGTACTAAAGGCCTGAAAACCAACCTGGGATATGAGGTGTTGCTAGTTGCTTAAATTTTCTCCATTGGGTTTTCCTGAGTAAACATAAAGTGTTAAGTTGGTGAGTATAAATACTTAATATGCCCTTAGCAGTAAATTAACGAACATGTTAGAGAATTTGATGATGTATGATTTGCTTCTGATAAAGACACCACAATAAAAGTCTTTGATCTTTAATGAGACATATATTTTTTGTTTTGTTTTTGTGTGTATGTGTGTTGTGTCTTGTGCAGATGATCCCTATTATTGATCTGTGTTCTCAGGCCAGGCTACTGGAAGAGAGAAAATGTTCTGGTGAGAATAAATAAAAATTGCCCCACTGGCCTCAAACAAGGTTGGTTTTCTCGCACTTCGATGGATCATCTCTACCAATCTTTATAAGTTGTTACCTTTATAGTGGCATCAAACAAATGCCCATTCATTGGTGAGTAAGTTATGCAAACTTTTTCTACTCAATAGGTTACCATAGCAACACTATAACCTGTTAGAAACACCCCTAAGTTTAGCTTGTTGACTCTCTCAAGCTCTCGTTGATCCTTAATGTTATAAAGGTGACTCTGAATCCGCTCCTATAAAAAAATTTTAACTTTGCAAAAAGTAGTATTTTATTATTAATGCTAATTATTTCTCAACAATAAAAAAATGAGGATCATTGAGCTCATTTTTGAGTTACTGTTGCTTAAAGCTAAATTTGGAGGTGTTTTAACAGGTTAAAGTGTCACTATGGTGGCCTGTTATGTCAAAAAAGTGTCATAACTTGTTTCCCACTGATTTGGCATTTCTTTTGATGCCATTTATAAAGATAATAACGTATAAAATTTTGTAGTAATGATCCATCAAAACAAAAGTGCTCGAAGGTGCTGGAAACCTGTGAGAGCCACTTTACCCAACAACAAAACAATTCACAAGCTAACTGGTAAAAATTCTGGATAAAAAGAGATAGAGACTTGAGGGGGTTTGTACCCTCTTGTGGTTTTTGGAAATGTTGCTGAAAAAAAAAAAACTGGCTCAACTGAACCACACTAGCCTGCGAATACAGCCGCCTCTCATTCGCTCCCGCTACTACGTGCGAAACTAGTAGCGGGAGCGAATGAGAGGCGGCTGTATTCGCAGGCTAGAACCACACTCGTTGGAGCGGCACATACCTACATACCTAATATGGAGAGTACACCTCCCCCACCGCTCCCCGTGGGAATGAGAAACTCATTAACATGTGTCCACAGGGCTTTTCCTTTTTTAAGCGTGCGAGCAGAAGCTGAGAAGCACGGGGTCTGGACATAAAATTATATGGACATACAATTGTATGGGGTCTTTTTTTAACCTGATTTGTCACTGTTTGATACTACTGTACAAGATATCAATGCAAGTAACGATTTTATGCGTGATTTCTTGATTTTACAAGGATGGTAAATATATATTTGGTTTTGAGTAAACCTATTTGGCCTCTTACTTTAACAACATAAATCGTGGCATCTTAGATTGATACCTCTGCGTTGATGTAAGACGTAAAGAATATTATGACACTTGAAAAAGAGTTTTGTTCTTTTTACTACTATTACTGTTTTTGCTACAATCCAACCGCATCTGTATTCCCGAATAGGGTATTTTATGTCTGATTTCTTAACTTACCTCCCGCTCGTCGTCGCTGACACTTGACATCTTGACGAAAGAGGCATGGCAAAAATAGCACTCATCTTTTGACGTCAGTGAAAAGTTTTTGGCCAGCTAAATAGCTTGACATTATGTTACATATCCTTCACACTTTTCATTGTGGTTATAGTAAGAGCCAAGGGGTTTGTAAAGATTATTATAATATTACAATACGAAAAATACGTGATGATTTCACAACTAGACGGCCAAAATTATTGTGCGATCTCTAACTGTTCATCACTGAGTTCCATATACTCGTGGAATTTAAGTCGTTTGGCGTGTAACAATTGCGATTTAGGTTAAGAGGAGCTGAGCGAGTTCATGGAAGAAGCCAACATGGATTTAACTTTACTAAATAAATCGCTAGCGTACACAACACTTTAATCGTCACATCTAAAAAACGTTACTCCCCACCTCGTTTTTCGTCTCTTCTCTTGCTCATGCTAAAATAATATAGAAAAGGTAAATAAACACGTGAGATGATATTAAAAAAAGAAATTATAACTGAATGATAAAATGATGCGTCCCTTCCGCTTGCTTTCGTCCATGGCGACAGCCGTGAAGGAGACTACATGTCGGGAAATCACTTTCCTTGGCGGGAAATCACTCGCTCCAATATGTCACGCAATATGTCACAATATGTCAGCATTTCTCCAAGGTGTTTAAATTACTCTTTTCCCATCCGTGATCCGATCCGATCCGTGATCCGATCCGATCCGATCCGATCCTGGTTTTGTCGACGCCGATCAGACTGTCTTCAAATATTTATGCTCTAGTACATACATACATATATACATACATTTCAAATTTTCTTTCAAACATTTATACAATAAAAATATGATTATTTGGGGTGTACAGGGTTAGGGTTTCTCTCATATACAAAATTTAATTAATTGAAATAAGCCTGTATCCGTAATTGGATCCTCCTTTGTCATCCGCTAAGTTGACTTCGGTCGTGTATCAGTAATTGAGGGTCGGTACAAAACGTGGACCCCCCTTCTGGACCCCCATCTGGACCCCCATCTGGACCCCCTTCTGGACCCCCTTCTGGACCCCCATCTGGACCCCCTTTTGGACCCCCTTCTGGACCCCCTTCTGGACCCCTCAATTTTTCTGTTGAAAAATAATAAAATGATACTTAACAGTCTTCGCTTTGGATTTCAACTTCGGCCGGTTCGTTGATAGTTACAGACAGTATTACAGTAATCGCGAACATTACCACAGCCAGTTGCCATTTTCATCCCGAGAAAGACTTACCAAATACTTTAGAATTTTCTCGCAAAGGTTAGATAAACGTTAAATATGCAAATTACTGTTCAGCTTTCAACTGGCTTTCGGAGAATGTGAAAATTATTATCGGTGGCAGATTTATGTCACGTGCTAGGCAACCAGAGTGATCATATTTCATGCCATCATCATTCGACGGATTTTCATAGCAAGCTTTCGACTATATTTTGCCAGCGTGGAAGAAATTATTGCTCACCTTTTTGCTGCGGTGATAACATTAACTAGCAGTGCTTATTGTAATCCAAACAGAAAAAAAAAAAGATAGTTTTTGAGCTCGGTTCACATTCTTTGAAACCCAGTTGAAAGCCGAACAGTAATTTGCATATTTAACGTTTACCTAACCTTTGCGAGAAAATTCTAAAGTATTTGGTAACAACAACAAAAGTCAGCAACGCAAATTCAGCGAAATTCAAAGCAAGTCTTTCTCGGGATGAAAATGGCAACTGGCTGTGGTAATGTTCCCGATTACTGTAATACTGTCTGTAACTATCAACGAACCGGCCGAAGTTGAAATCCAAAGCGAAGACTGTTAAGCCTCGGCCAAACACTCGCAACATTTCAACGCAACATCTTGCAACATTGTTGGGCACAACATGTTGCACAAGTTTGGCCACCGTGTTGCGATATGTTGCAACATGTTGGATGGTGTTGGCTCAAATTTGAAAACGGTCAAATTTTTCGTGCAACATTTTGGATGTTGCATGATGTTGTACTCGTTTGGCCAGATTCACGCAACATTGTTGCACTAGGGCATGCGCACTAGTTCGATTTGCTGTTTCAAAGCGCCAGAACACAACATGTTGCACACGTTTGGCGACCCTGTTGCGATATGTTGCAACATGTTGGATAATGTTGGCTCATAAACGTCGACAACCCGTAAAATGTTGGGTTGAAATGTTGGGTGCGTTTGGCCGGCCCCTTCACAACATCGTCACAACATGATGCAACAATGTTGCAAGATGTTGCGCTGAAATGTTGCGAGCGTTTGGCCGGGGCTTTAAATATCATTTTATTATTTTTCAACAGAAAAATCGAGGGGTCCAGAAGGGGGTCCAAAAGGGGTCCAGAAGGGGGTCCAGATGGGGGTCGAGATGGGGGTCCAGAAGGGGGGTCCACGTTTTGTACCGACCCGAAGTGGACGGAGGGACGGCGACAAAATCGACTCCCTTAAGAGCAGCTGCTTACCTAGGACACCACGATATTGTGAGGTATTTGGTTGAGAATGGGGCTGATGTGAATGCACGCATTGTCTTCGACCGCACTCCTTTAATGATAGCCTGTTATCACGGTCATGAGGCGGTCGTCAGCTATCTGCTCGCTCGCCGGGCTGATATTAAACTTCAAGACAGAAATGGATATAGCGCTCTTCATTGCGCTGTCCATGGCAACAATTTCGAGATTGTCAATGATTTGTTGGCTCTTGGAGCGCCTCAGTTGCCAAAAAATTACAGATTGACCCCGCTGCTTTTAGCAAGCAATGAATGCAAGATTGAAATGGTGGAGAATATTATCAAGAGACCACAGTGCACAAAAGAATAGAGGCACTGGAGCTTTTGGGTGGTACTATTGCCAATAATTCCAAGGCTAACTGTTGGCACCAAGAAAGCGTTCTTTTAGATGAAACATGGCATGGAAGAAAGGTTCCAAGATCTGTCACGCCCCCTACCTAAGTAACACATGGAACCAATAGAGGCTTATGAGAATAGAAAGGAAAGTCAAACTCTTGACGAACTCGTGCAAATTGAACACGATGATCATGCCATCCACATGGAGGGCCTCATGATTAGAGAGAGAATTCTTGGAAATGGCAATGCAGTTCTCTGCTTTCCTATCCGATATCGTGGTGCAGCACTGTTTGACTCAGGGAACTTCGATCGCTCCTTTGATTTGCTGAGACACGCCCTGGAGATTGCTGTTCGCTGTGACAGTGAAGATATCACAGATCATATAAGTTTTATTTGTGGGTTTTTTTGCGATATGATCAAGAAAAAATATCCACCCAGGCAAACGTACATAGAAGAAGTGTTGGAGAAAGTGATTGGTGAGCACGATCGACTTACAGAGAAGTCCAAGAACATGAAACGTGGTATGGAAGAAAGGTTCCAAGATCTGTCACGTTCCTTACCTAAGCAACACATGGAACCAATAGAGGCGTATGAGAATAGAAAGAAGAGTCAAACTCTTGAGGAACTCGCGCTCATTAAAGACAATGATCATGCCATCCACATGGAGGGCCTCATGATTAGAGAGAGAATTCATGGAAATGACAATATTGAACTCCACGATTCACTATGATATCGTGGCGCAGTTTTTGCGGACTCTGATAACTATGACCTTTGTATTGGTTTGTAGTTGCACGCCATGAAGATAAGCCAACACCACAACAGTGAGAGACTTCTGGAAAATCTAAGTTGGTTTTGCGAGCTCTGTTTTGAAATGGTTGAGAAAAAGTGTCCACCAAGGCAAAAGCATGTAAAAGAAGTGTTTGAAATAGTCATCAGTGAGTATGAGAGACTTAAAAATCAAGCACACTCCAACAGACTGAAAGGTGGCAGTAAAGCCATATCTTTCCATGAGGAACTTGAAACTCTGGTCCATTACTCATTGTATCTCATGACAATATTTACAAAAGTTCAAGATGTGAGGAAGGAAGGAAGATCTGGTGTTTTTTGTCTAATCCAAAGGTTCGTTTCTTTGAATCCATGCACTCGAAATGGAAACACCTTACTGCACTTGTCTGTGTGGTGTAAGATTCCCACCAAATACTTCCATCGAGGCTGCACTCCTTACTGGACACACTTGAAGAAGCGTTCACCAACCACTGGTCAATGGGAACGAAGATTCAAGGTGGGAAATAATTGGCCCGGAACTTACGTAGAGCAGGTGTGTAATTTTCCATGCATCAAGACCATGAACCTCCTAATCAGTGCAGGTGGAAATGTCCAAGCCATCAACAATGAAGGGAACAGCCCATTACATTTGGCTCTGGCTTATCAGACTGAGAATAGAGATGACGCGCATGTGTCAATGGATATTATAAGGAAATTGTTAGATGCTGGAGTTAATAAAGATCTGGTCAACAATGATAGCAAAACAGCCGCGGATGTTACCGTGACGCCTTGGCTGTTGCCATTACTACTGTGATGTACTGTAAATTCCATTCCTGATAAAGATTAGTAAGAGAACTTTGACCGCAAGTATGACAATTTTAGTTTAAGTTTTAAAGTAGTGCTGACACTGAATTAATTAGTTTAGATTGGTCTAAATGAGATTAACTCTAAGTTTGATCCCACATCTAGAAAGTGACTCGGTCCTTTTCTAATCATTCACACTTGTGCCAACGTAACTAGATTGATCTAACTTGAATATGCATGCCAACAGGCTCTTAGATACTTAAAAAGAGGAAGGCACTCCATCTTCTGCATTAATACAGATAATCCTACACTTGTGACATGAAAACGTGACCTTAATATGCAGTCACAGCCAAAATTAAAGCTCTTTGGGTTGGGATAGGGGTGGGGGAACTAAGGGGGCAGGAAAAGAGGTTCCAGATTTTTAGCCTGCACTGGCCTGCACACCATGCCCACAGCCAAATAACCCTAGAGGTTGCATAAAAATGAGAACCCTGCACAAGCATTTTATCAACTCTAGAAATAATGCACTAGGAAAGTTTCATGGTCACCTTCCTTAAACTACCAAATGAACGTCGTCACAGTCGTCACGTTGTCTTTGCCAAATCAGCCTATTGCAGCGGACACATTGTTGAGGACAAAAATGTTTCCCTCTTTTTCCACGCGTGTAACATTTGTTGCGGACGCAAAATTTGTGTCCGAGACACAAAAAATGTTTCTGATTTTTTTCAGAAACATTTTGTGTCCGCAACAAATGTTTTCCAGTTTGCGCAGCATGGAAACACAACATTTTGTTTGGTGTCCCGCTCGTTTGCCCACTCATGAAACATAACTAATGAGCAACAATTAATGTGTCCTCGTTTGCCAGAGCCTTTACGATAAAGTGGACTGTAGATTAGTACATACCGTAGGAACATGACATCCCCATAATGCAAGTTGCCGGAAGAAGGTCGGCCTATTGAAGGAAACCTAACGTCTATACTGTGCATAGTCTGTTTCAAGAGACTTAACCATAATATTGGGACGCTCCTTCAAAAACCTATTAACTTGATTCCATGATTAAAAGTTAACCGATGTTTTCATCTAGTTTGCTGAAAATCCTTTTAAGAACTTGTTTCAAAGTACATAGTGGGAGGCAAAGTTAAAGTCCAAAAGGAAGACTAAAGATAGTTTGCAAACGTTTTGACAGATTGGCAATTGCACTGAACTGTGATCTTGGCGCTGAAGAAAACTAAAAACTTGAAAGCATCGTTCTTTTTGATCATCGGATAACTTCGATTTTAAACTTTCTGACCTCGACCTTCGCCCTCTTAGTATTGGATGATGGCTGAAATATTACAGCATCGAGCTCGCTGTAATGACAAAATTAACTCGACGAAATTAATTTTGTATTTAAAAGAGGAAGGGATACGCGATCCGTGGGCATTCGCCCGTTTGTTTTCTATTCATTTTCCCGTGGCGACACGTTTTTATTCAACCTCATTCCCAGGGCCTTTTCATCCCCTTACAATGTTTGATGGAAAAGCCCTGGGGACGAAGTTGGTATTTATCAACTACTTAACAATTAGATTATGAGCTCGAGATTTCTATCGCGTGATAACTGATGAGGGCGCAGCCCGAATCAGCTATCACGCATAGAAATCGCGAGCTCATAATCTAATTGTTTTAGTATTAATCTACTAGACGTTCAAAACTAAACAAGTAAATTATCTAAATCCTCCTCGCATACACTTCGAAAACGCGAAGAAGCCGCCACCATTTTGTTGACAACCGCTACTCACTATCTATCACAGATTATATAATTAGGTGAATAGTTCGCGCGTTGTGATTGGTTCTTAGCTATGATCAACTAGAGGACAGGTGCACAGATTACGTCATCACTGCAACTATTTTTCCAGAAATGTGAAAATAAACAAGTTTTTCGCTTGCAATTTGGTTTCTTTATTATATAAAACAAATAAATTCCATGTTGCCGTGCGTCTGTTCAGTTATAGATCACAGAAGACGTCAAAATGTGGTAAAAACAAAGAAGTGGCACACGAGCCGTAGGCGAGTGTGTCACTGATGTCATTTTGACGTCATCTGTGATCTATTACTGAACAGACGCACGGCAACATGGAATCTATTTGTTAAATAGATAGCGAGTAGCGTAGTCAATCAGACAACGGTATTCGTTATAGAACGCTAGTAGATTTATACTAATATGGAAGATAACAAAAGGGAAAAGGAGAGATGGAAAGAACGTATCAAATTATTATAAATAACAAAACGGGGAGCAGGGATGGCGTAGTGGTGCGAGCACTCGCCTCCCACCAAGATAAAATTGTAAAGCAAAAGATAATTTTTGAACGAGCGCTGACGAAGAAACGAACGCACGAGCAATTGTGACGTAATTGTTGCCATGACGCGTGCCAACTTGCGTTTCCAAGGTTTCTCGCTCGAGCCAAGGCATAAACAAATAAACATTTAGTATCGTTTTCAGTCTTTTGTATGCTCCCATAAATTGCACAAAGCAAAAAATGCTGAAATCGTTTATGACACCGTGGCTCTCCTCAAAGCAATCTTGGTACTGTAGCTCTCTTAACGTCTTTTTTCCAAGTCTTTGAGTTCTTCGAGTCCGTTTTGATCAATTGAAATCTATGTTTTCGCGAGTTCTCGCATTGTTTTGCATGTATCTCGAGTGTAATTAATATTTCAAATTTCTGTCTCTGCGTATCGCATCTGAAGGGTAAATGAGTTTACTAACCTAAATCACCAGCTTGCTGCTCCATCAGTATAATTTTTTTCTCGAATTTTTGTAAAAACTGTAACAGTCTTCGTGCGCTGTGACCGACTCCTCCGTCAATTCTTTTACTCTGTCAGTCTCCCATTGTGACGTGAGGCTAAGTGTCCTATAGAATCATTTGCGCGCGGTGATTGCGAAAGCATTCTGTTTTTCTTTTTATGGTTTCCAGGCGACAAAATCTGTTAATGAACCCATGACTCATGCCGAACGATCTATTGTTTTGGGTTTTAAACACAAAGTAAAGTTTTCATTCCGTTTCTCGGTCTTTTCTCTTGATCGTTTCAGAGTTTTTCTTTTTACCAACAGGTCTCAAAGCTTATTTTGCTTCAGCCGCTGATCACTCGAATTTCGCATTGCGTTTTCAGTCCCAATTTGTCCATATGACTAATAAACCAATAACACACTTCCTGACCAAAATCGGGGTCTTCTGGCCCCATTTCTATCTTTCTCATTTTTTGTTTTGTTTTGTTTCGCCAAATTGCAGCAGTCTTGCATACTTGTTCTTATCGGTTTGTCTAAGCTGCTGGAAACCACCTTTAAATCTGGAAATTAGGGATTTCTTCCCCTTACTCGATAAAAAAAATGAATTTACAAACTTGAATCTTGATCCTCGCGTTCCATTTCTGTGATTTAATTTATCCTTTTCGCTGCCAATTGAAGCAAAAACTTTTTAGCCCAGTCAGTGCTACAATCTTACTCCGCAAAGTGTAAATTATTCGTTATGACGCAACGCTTATTGTCTCTCAATTGGAATTTTTCTCGCTCGATGCTGGCTGTTTTTCAAAAGGCCTCGCACTCCGGAAAAGACTACGATAATAGTGGTATTGTCTGTTCGATCGTACTAAATATGACTCGCATCACTGGTTGTATGGTGTGCAACATTTCGGTTTCACGTATTTCTGCGCAAAACCCACGCGTATGGGTAAGTTAGTCTAATTGCTGACGATTGCCGATCTTAATCTCTGATATACTCCTTTAAAAGAGGCAATTGGATTGACTGCTAGCTGAAACAATGCATAGCGGAAACAATGCGCTAGCTGAAACAATGCATCTAAGCTTATTTTTAGTCCAGGGCCCCTCTGGATATCAGCCTCGTTGCTGAATGGGCCACCCTGGCAAAATAAAGTTTACCTTACCTTACCTAAACTAGCCTTTATTTCATTGGTTGGATGAACGGTCGGTTCACCTGTCCACACGCCCCTCCATCCGTCCACTCAAAAATGCTGCATGCCGACTTAGAGGCTATTTTGTGATACAAAATTACTCAAAAAGTATTTGTACGCTTTCTTGGCTGTCTACAAATTAAAAAAGAGGGAGTAGATCGCCTCCTCTCAACCCTAAAAAGGAAGAAGGAACGCGAAAAGCTGTAACCTAGTCCCAGCGTTTCCCTCTCTAAACCTGCGTGGAAGGAGCTGGGCGAAATGGGAGTCTGGTGCGTGCGTGAAGCACGTGGCCGAAGGAGAGATCGTGAGGACGCAATAGGATAATGAAGGTAAAAACAATGGAAAAGTAACAAAATATTCCGTTGTTTGTTGTCCATTCAAGCCATTCATCGTAAATTCATATAGTAATAAACACACATTTGGTCACTTAATTTTTGACCAAGTTGACTAAGCTAAAAAACCTTAGTGGATTTGCGAATTGCCGAGTTGCTGTCAAGGCAATACTGTGAGGGCTGTAAGATTAAGAAGACTAAGAAGGTTCAAACACTAAAGTTTCCATCACAGTTGAGTCAAGCTAAAATAATACAAACGGACAACGGACAAATTTTTAAACTCAATGGGACAACTTATAATAAAAGAGACAGGCTTTCAAAGCAACTTTTCGTGATGTTCTCGGGTTTTATGCTGTTTTGAAAGCAGATTTCTGGGCGTTTAGTTTAAACTGGGAATGTTGTCTTTAGTCCAAATGGATGATAACAAAACTAGTGTCATATATTTATGTTTCGTTGATATAAGAAAGAAAAGAACATTTTCCCCTTTTCAATCCTGTAACATTTGTTGAGCCTCATGAGCCTGGTGTGTGGGCCCGTCAGCTGCTTTGACCTGAAGTTTGACTTTAGTTTTCTTTCGACTTCAAGCGATCCACTACGCTTAGCGAAAGGAGGATTGCATTTGTGAATGCTCCGTGGATTGATGTGAATTTTGTGGTGAACGGATTGCCTGTAAACTATAATGGACAGTGCAAAAACTAAAGTGTACGAAGCGGCTCGTGATGGTGATTACGTTGAACTCAGCAGCGCTCTCATTCGGATGAGCATCAGCGAACGACGTACTGTGCTGGAAACTAAAACCCAAGATGGCGACCATCTCGCCACTCCCTTTATCATTGCTGCTTATAATGGACACCTGGATGCGATAAGATTTCTGCTAAGGTATAAAGCCGACATTGAAGGACGAGGGACTGTAAAAATCGAAAATGAGGTGATCGAGGGTTGTTTTCCTTAGTGGGTCGCCGCTTCTGCCGGGCATCTCGATCTTGTAAAGCTGTTGATCGAACATAATGCGGAAGTGGACGGCCGATCGGCGATAAACTCGACTCCCTTAAGAGCAGCTGCTTACCAAGGACACCATGATATTGTGAGGTATTTGGTTGAGAACTGGGCTGATGTGAATGCGTGCAATGATTCGACAGCACTCCTTTAATGATAGCCTGTTATAAGGGTCATGAGGCAGTCGTCAGCTATCTGCTCGCTCGCCGGGCTGATATACACTTCAAGACAAAAATGGATGTAGCGCTCTTCATTGCGCTGTCCAAAGCAACAATTTGGAGATTGTCAATGATTTGCTCGCTCTTGGAGCGCTTCAGTCGCCAAGTAATGAAAGATTGACCCCGCTGCTTTTAGCAAGCAATGAATGCAAGATTGAAATGGTGGAGAATATTATCAAGAGACCACAGTGCACAAAAGAACAGAGAATTGAGGCATTAGAGCTTCTGGGTGGCACTATCGCAAATAAACGTGGTGTCTATGACCTCAAGAAAGCATTTTTCTACATGAAACGTGGCATGGAACTCAGGTTCTAAGATTTGTCACGTCCCTTACGCAAGCAACACATGGAACTAGTAGAGGCTTATGAGAATAGAAAGGAGACTCAAACTCCCGGGGGGGGGGGGGAACACTCCCAGAATTATTGGGTAGGGGTGTGCGGCCCGCTTCCTGAAACACTAACCCTATTTCAGACCAAAACCTGCGATTTTCCCTACCCTATTACAGACCTGACCAAAAATTCGATACCCTATTTCAAACCTACTTCACGTTCACGGTTGGCGTAAACTCAAGTACAAGATAAAAAAATGTTGAAGAAGTAGCTTCTTTTAAAAAAACATACCCAATTCAAAACGTAGATTGCACAAACCATACCCTATGTCACACCAAAATGGTCAAAATCGATACCCTATTTCAGACCAAAACGGCTAAAAGACCATAAAACATACCCTTTGGGCCCGCACATACCTATATAGCCCATATAAGGCAGTACCCCCCTCCTCCCCAGAGCTCAAACTCTTTTGGAACTTGCCCAAATTGAAGGTAATCATCACGCGATCCATATGAAAGGCCTCATGATTAGAGAGAGAATTCTTAGAGCTGACAATAACGAACTACGCTATCCATTAACTCTTTTTTTACGGACGTTTTGCGTGTCTTTTTTTTGCAATTTCTGGAGGGAAGGAGGGAGAATCGACCTGGCTATTCCATATAAGGGGTGACCACGGAGATTTCGCTGGTCCACAAAGCCGAAGGCTCTATCTTTCTTGTCACGCTAACTGTCGTTTATTTCTAAACGATCACTGCAGCTACAATTCGTTACGTATTTGATTTATAAGTGTGTTTTCGAGCCATTTTCCACCTCAGAAGCCCCCTGTCTGGCATCATAAAGCTGGGTTGATGGGTAAAGGCAATCCTTTGAGAGAAAGCAGTGGTGAAAAGCAATTTCACGGGAAGTGGGCCGCCGAAAGTATGCGAGCGAGTGATGGCCATTCACGGAGTGAAGTTGTGTCTTTGGCCGTTTTGTGAGTGGATTCCAGGATCTGGCATGACAATTTTGGCGCGTTTTAACTTGTAAATAATGCAATAAGTGTAATATTTTTTCAGCAGGACCAGGTGGCTCGACACTTATAAAAAATAATAAATATCTAAAATGGAAATTGGTGGACTTTCATGTCGGCGTTGCATAAGAAATACCCAGAATTCCACTTGGTCACAGACACAAAAATTACAGACGGTGAGAGCAACTAAAATCAAATAGCGTTATCCACGACATGCTCAAGAAGTAAGCAGGTAAATGTGGAACAGATTGCAAGAATTGGAGTCGACGTTTGCTGCAAATGTAGACTTTTAGCGTCAAGATAAATTTTTGTGTTAAAAACTTGGAAGACAAAGTTGCGTATTTTTAGTGCGGTCGAAGGGCGTTTTGGGGTTTTACGACAGAATAAATGCTCATATTCGATGAAAACTGGGACTTTTGGTCAGTTTACGGGGTGTTTAAGTCTAAACAAATGATCACCTAGTAATAAAAATGGTTGATTTTAACCGTAGTCCGAGATTTAAGAAAGTTGTAGGTTTTCAAAGCATGCGACGTTTACGTCGTAAATTTTGCTGTCCCGTAAAAAATGAGTTAGGACACCGTGGCGTAATTTTTTCGGATAAGTCTGGTAACTATGATCTTTGCATTGGTCACGGCAGTGATAGAGTCCTGGAAGATCTAAGTAGGTTATTTAAGCTCTTTTGAATAATTGTTCGAAGAAATTGTCCACCATGGCAAAAGCACGTAGAAGAAGTGTTCCAAACAGTCATTAATGAGTATGAGAGACTAACAAATCAAGCTCACTCCAACGGACTGAAAGGTGACAGTGAAGCCAAGTTGTGAAGCCAAGTTGTTGTCTTGTGACAATATTTAAAAAAGTTCAAGGCATAAGGAAGAAAGAAAGTTCTGGGATTTTTGGTTTAATCCAAGGGTTCCTATCTTTGCATCCATGCACTCGAAATGGAAACACTTTACTGCACTTGTGTGTGTGATGTAAGACCCCTACTGATGTGGACCATGTGCGTGATGTGTGTAAATTTCCATGCGTGAAAACCACAAAGCTCATTATCAACGCAGGTGGGAATGTGAATGCTGTCAACAGTGAAGGGAACAGCCCGTTACATTTAGCTGTGGGTTTTCAGCCCAAGAACAATGATGACCTGCAAGTGTTTAGGAGTGTGTTAAAGACATTACTGGATGCTGGAGTCAATAAAGATTTTGTCAGCCGTGATGGCAAAAAAGCCGTCACTGCTGAAGCTTCTAGCATTGGTACTTCGAAGTACTGCAAAATACTGTGAAGTCTCTTAGATTTTTAAGGGTTTCCTGACACTGAACTAACCAATTTTGATCAATCTAATTGATAACACTTTTAGATTTGACTGCCTGTTGAGGTAATTGTTGGGTGGTGGTGGTGCTGGTGGTGTGTGTGTGTGTGTGTGTGGGAGGGGGGGGAGTGGGGGGTGGGGGTTGTGTTGCGGGGGGTCTCAAGAGCCGAAATTAAATTTTGAAGTAACGTTTGATAGAACTGATTTGGAATTGTAGGGGTGGAGTGGCTCAGTCCCAGTAATATAACCTTTCCTGAGAGAATTTGATGGGCATTCTCTGAAAAATAAAAAATAAAAAAAAGCGCACAGTCAAGTTACGGAGTCCATAAATTCATTTTTTTCACTTGGTTGCTTGATCGATGTATGATCTAACTGACTCAAATAATCGCTAGAGCTGACATCTGATGATTGTTTCCTTGTATTTTGTTTCCTAGTCACGCTGGTACAATACTAAACAAGTAACTTTGAAAAAAAAAAACCTTTGAGCAATAGCAATGCAACAACAACAAGCTTTAATTTCAGCTCCACCACGCAGTACACAACATAATCAAAAACCATCAGATTTATTTTATTTTATTTTATTAGCTTCGCCAGAGACCTGGCAGGGACACTACAACAGCGTGCGCCAATTACTGTAGGCCCGTAACTGCAAATCCCTTCCCCGTAACCACATTCTAGTAGAGATAGACCACCACACCGGAGACTACGTCCCCTACTCTTTTCGAACAGTGCGTGGGTTCTTTAACGTCCCACAGAATCAATTATGAAGAGTTGTGAGACGGGACCTACGGTTTATCGTCCTTATCCGAGAAGACTAGAAAGTCTAACCATTTGCAGATATCATTACAAAGGCAGCACTTTCTCCTCAATTATTTAAAGACCCTGACTGTTGGTCCGGCCGGGATTTGAACCCGCGACCTCCCGCACCGTAGTCCGGTGCTCTACCACTGAGCTAACCGGTCAGCGGTTGTTTAAGCCGAGCACCAGGAAAACTGTAACATTAAGTTATACTACAGCTACAACCTCTTCTTACAACCAACCAAGTAGCAAAACATGCATAAAATAGAGCTGAGCGACAGTTTACAAAGACACTACTGTCAGACAGAGGCCAGAAAAAACCTACCGGAAAAAAAGCCCGGTGGGGAAAAACTTGGCAGGAAATCTGGGTAGGAACCATGTTTCAAGCTCCATGTTTCGTGTCCATCTTAAGGACGGTGCCTCCTATTGCTACTGCGCATTCGTTCTGCGCACCCCACAACCATCTTGTCTCACGCGATTTCCTCAGAAGATTGTTTGTTTTGATAGTTGCCGTAATTTTTTTTTCTTTTTTTGTACATGTAAGCTCTTGATTTAGCAGTTTTACAGGATTGGCAACGGGCTGTATCTGACCAAAAACCCGTAAACGAAAGCGTTATTGTGGTGTATTTTATGAAATTACACTGAATCACAGAAAAGCAAGTGCAGGAAGTGCCAAATAATATAAGACTTCATAACGCCGTATGAAATTACGCTGAATCACGGTAAAGCAAGTGAAGTGAAGTGGCAAATAATATAAGACTTAAGTTTAATCAAAACATATCGCTGTATAAGGTGATTCAAAGGAATCACTTTAAAAAGTTATGGCCTACACATAACGGTTTAAAACACAACAAATCTGTTTCGGTTTTATTCTTTTATTTTATTGCTGTTTCAACAATAACAAAGAGAAAGATGTTTTCATCGAACGTAAGATATAACATAACATGATGTCTTCCCATTGTAACTGATGAAAAGCTTGAACTTAATTTGTCTGAATAACGGACTGCGAAAATCAGAAGCAAGGAATCACGAATACTGGCTCTCAAACTGCGTAGTTTTTATTTCAAAACTCCTTCCAGAAAGATAATACAACCACAAGAAACTGTGAAAGTAATTGACAAAACTACAAAACATTATCTTACGAACGTGTTTGTCTTCCACTTCATCAGAGCCTAAAAGGGCAAGTTATACTGGAAAAAAACTTTGAAATTTACGCAAAATACACATCTCAAAACGTCTTCGAATTTGTTCTGAGCATTCAAAGCCATCTTCATTGAAAAAATGTCCTCTAATTCCCAAAGTATCAAGAAAACTTTTTGTTCCAGCATGTGTCGCCATACTGGATATCCCAGCGTGCCCAAGGAAAATACATGCAAATATTTAACTTACTAGGGAGGGGGTAAAGCAAAAATTGTCTCGAGCCCCCAAAATAGTGCCTTAAAAGTAGAAAATAACCAACATAGCTCTAAAAAACGCACGGTGACCCCCACTTTTTACCTCAAAAAATGAAAGTGGTAAGCCTACTCAACACATGGTGATTTTTTCATAGTTCGCAAAATATGTTTAGCCTGTGTTTTTGCGGCTCAACTAAAAGGGAGCAGTCAGGGCCAAAAATGCCTCCAATGCAATGATTTTGTAATAAATACCACATAAAAAGTAGTTTTTATATCACCAGTTGTTATGTGTTTCAAAGCTTGTGGTTTGTTGTTGCCTTGGTACATGTAAACCGGAATTCTAAGGAAATGTTTATAGAAATATTTCTTCTTTTCTTTTTTTCAAAAAAAAAAAATACAAAGTCTCTATTTTTTGCAGCTTTGGACTTGAGAGAATGCACAGGAAAATCGAGCAAAACGGAAAATTCGTGGCCACAGACGAAAACCTAACCTACCCTCATTTTAAGTCTATAGAGAGGTACTGGCGAGTTTACAAACCTCCTGGGGTTTATTTTCCGAAATACGGCCGATATTTGGAATTATTTGGGATTTTTGATTTCGCCCGTCTGACGCCTGAAATTAGCCGCCTCACAAGGGAATAGACCGGCCGAAATAACTGCTTCGCGTAACCAAACATGTCAACCTATCGGCAATCTAACACTTAATTTCTATAAAATGGACATCTAGCATCCTATTTACGACAGTTTTCCGATTCTAAAGTGTAAAATCAACGCTTGTTAACCGCTTTCTAAATGGCCAGTTGACAAGAGCTCACGAATGCGAAAGTTTATAGGCGGCAAAACTGAAATCGAGCTCCTGGTTATGGGAATTCTCCGAATTGCCCCAAATTTTAGTTTTGAAGTCTCGAGATATAGTGTTTTAACGTACATTAAAATTTTGGTTGGGTTTTTTAGCGAGCGCTTCAGAATAAGTCGGCCAATTTGAAGAAATTTTGCACTAAGTGACCTCAAATTGACCTCAGAGTGTTTGTTTACATTGACTATTCGCATCGGTTACATTGAAATGAGCGCTCCATATTAACTAATATTCTCATTCCATATTTCATTTGATAATGAATTTGACTTACCACTATATAATGGAGTCGAATAGGTGTAAGGATTGTCTTGAAGCGGCAGAATGAAGCCGAGTTGTTGTCCAAACTAGATCTGATGTAAAAGTTTCAGAAATTCCTTTGTCAAATTTGCCTATAATTATATGTGAATGTAAGAAACGCTGCAGCTCATCAACCAAATGCCTGGGTAAGTTGTTGAGACATCTGTGACACACTTCGATCTGTTTTAGTGTTGGAGTGTTGGAACTGGAGCTGATAAGAGCTCACTCTAGAGCTGGTAAGACCCGACTGATGCAGGGCGTTATTGTCGACTGCGTGACAGATTTTGAAACACCCTACGGGATAAATCTTGTCTCCGAAAATCCCCCCACCCCCAAATCACTTTTCTAATGGTCCATCTTTAAAGATAAAATATCCAAAAAATAATAATCAAGGGGTATATTCACGTAACAATAGCCGTGAAGCGTCTTGGTTGCATATCTAAACAAAACGTGTGCCAGCATCTCCATCATGGTGTTTCGTCCGCAAAATTCCTCAAAGAAAACACATTAATATAACTATTCATTTCTTTATTTTTCAGTAGGTTAAACGAATTATTTATGTTAGTCCGGGTCGAGAAACAGTCCCTCAGGTGCAATCGAGTGGCAGCTGTTTGGATTTAGCTTTAAAAATCGGCATGTGCTAAAACCGGGAACACCTGAACAAAACCACCGGAACGGAACCACCGAAACAACCGGAACCACCGGAACGAAACCACCGAAACCTGCGGAAACAACCGAAACTGTCGGAAAAGAACGAACGGAACCACCGGAACTACCGAAACGAATTCAAATCAAACTCTTGTTAAAGAGAGTTTTTAAAACATTGTTGGCTTTGCATTGTTTTAAGCCGCGCATTTGGCGCGCGTAAAGAGAGGACGCTAAATCAGGGACCGCACAGAGGGAGGGGCTGGAGGAGCCCCCACCTCTTTTTTGCAAAAATAAAAATACATTAAACAAAAAATATTTTAACAAAAATAACGGAGCCAAAAATAGCAAAAACTCGTTTATTCGAAAGTGACCAGAGTTACTGGCAAAGACAAACACGCAGATAAATAGACAGAAAGAAGTATTAGTCGTTACAACTATGAAATACGAGCTTCAGATCATTTTATGATGTAGTTTTACTGAAAAGTAAAAGCTATCCCTCCATGACAGGACCGATGTTACCAAGGAGAACTCGCGCGCCTAGAAGGATTGAAATTGGCACTGGAGAGTCAACATATCCTGTGACCGCACAAGACTATTACAGGCGAATATAGTTTGAAGCTTTTGACTTTATGATGAACGCTATTGACCAGCGTTTTGACCAGCCAAGCTTTGATACGTATGCGAAGATTGAGTCTCTCTTAATTAAGACCCTCAATTGGCAGGACAAATCCGAAGAGCTAAAGTTTATGGAAAAACTGTATAACGATGATGTTAATATTTCAATTTTAACTGCCCAGATGGAAATTTTACAAGTGCTGCTGAAGGATGGTGATTATTCGTGTTTTGACATCATAGTAAAAATTAAAGAGCTACCCAACCCAGAACGGGAAATGATAAATAATGGTAATTGAACTGAGTGGAGTGCAATTTGGTCTGAAATACGCGTGATTCAAAATTGAACAAGCCGCGCATGACACGAAGTTCAATTACCACTTTATTACAGCCATTTCGAAATCACAGTTTTTTTTGTCAATATTAATATTTGCTTATCCACGAACTTTGATAGGTTAGTATTATTTCACTTTCATTTTGATCGGTTACAGAAAGGATGCGATTTAGAGTAAAAAATGGTGCGATTTGGGAATAAATTGCACTGTTGATATCCAATCAGATTGCAAGGATCACCAGTGATTTCAAAATGAATGTAATAAAAGAAGTTATCACGTTATGTGAGCTCATTCTCGTAAATCCGGCAACCGGTGAGGCCGGTGAAAGATCCTTTTCGACTGCTCGGAGGCTAAAAACATGGCTCCGTTCAAGGATGAACCAGGAACGATTTAGTAACCTGACAGTTTTAAACATACACAAAGAAAGAACTGACAGGCTTTCCACCATTGACATTGCAAACGAATTTACCGACCGCAACACAAACAGAAAGCGTAAATTTGGCACTTTTCAAGTAATGATGTGCAGTAACTTTAATATCATTCACTTAATTATTTTCAGTTACCGTTTTGTTAAATTTCAGAGCCGTGGAATATTTTGAATGAATAATTAAACAATTATTGAACTCGGCTTTTGTATGATATGAAGATATGCAGATCTCGGAGGGTGTTATCCTCCTCAAGCTTTCGGCTTTGGCGGATAACACCCTTCTCGATCTACATAATTCTTCATATCATACTCAGCCTCGTCCCATAATTGCTAATTATACAGCGTTGAGTTCAAGGCAGCTCAAGCAAAATCGTTGGATTTCTGGCTTATTTATAGTAATTATGGGTTGATATCAGCAGTATAACAGTCTATGATATTTCAATATAGTGATGATGAATTTTGAGACCCGATAGCAACATCCCTGAAGATGTGGAAAAAAATTAATAGTTTTATCGGTATAAAAGCATTCTCCGTAACTTTATGCCCCCCCCCCCCAAATTTCGTCCACGCGTTCTTTCTTCTTTAGCCCTCCCCCCCCCCCCCCCCCACCACTCAAAAACTTGCTGCGCGGTCCCTGTAAATCCCTGCAGGTTTAACGAACGTTGCGTTTACAGCCAATACCAAGTGTCTCCCGATGGCGAGGACATATCTTGAGTTGATCAATGTTTTGTTGATCAAAGTGATGCGCTCTTGCGAGAATAAGCTCAACTCATCTATAGTACTCATGCTTATCTATAGTACGGCTGCAGTTGAGCAATGGCATGCATGACTTTGACAGACATTATCCTTGCTACTGAAACCACATTGCCCGCCAACGATCTCTTGAAATGAACACGTTTCACCTTCCATAGAGTAAAAACATGATTTCCGCACTCTAGTGCAAAACCCTGACCGTGAGGATTGGTCAATTCACGTCTTTGGCAAAGACGCACAAACACTATTTGCGCAACCTGGAATTCAGCTACGTAGGGGTGCCGAGTCGATTGGGAAATCTGGATCCGAATTTCCGATCGAACACAAAATCCGAAAACGGCTTTCGCGGCGGATTTTGTTAATAGGAATCTTTCCCCGACGTGGATTTCAATCATCAAAATCCGTCGCGAAATCCGTTTCCGGATTTTGTGTTCGACTGCAGTGAAATCCGAAATATCCAGATTTTAAGATCTGAATCCAAATTTGCCAATCGACTGCACCCGAGGGGCTGTTCTCGACCCCAGGACTAACATAAATAATGAAGAAACGAATAGTTATTAGGGTTGTTTCTCTACGAGAATTTTGGGGAAGCAACATCATAATAAGGATACTGGTACACGTTGTGTTGATATGAAAATGAGACGCTTTTTCAAAGGGCCACTGTTGCATGAATTTACCCCTTGGGTATTTTTTTTTGGCTACTTTATTTTTAGGGATAGACCATTGGAAAAGTGATGGGAGGCTGTGGTAAGGATTTTCGGAGACTCAAGAAGCACTCTGTCTTAAGGAACGGAAAAAATTTTCTCAATCAAAATAGAACTGGAATAGAGTGTTCTTTTTACACTGAGGGTGTACTCTTTAAGAAACTAGGTACTAACAAAAACAACACTAAGTCGCACGTCGGAAGTCAGCCAAGGAGCATGGAACTAGTGGAACGCCTCAGATGTTACAGGATTTTAGGATCATTCCGACAAAAACAAGAAAGAGGAATACCTCAGATGGTATTCCTTATATGTTGTGAACAAATTCCGGTGGAAAAATCCGTTCCATTTGATTTACTAAGGGAACAACTGGGTTTTCGAAAGTGCCAAGGATTTCGCCCGAGGGGTGTTTCAAAATCTGTCACGCAATCGACAATAATTCGGGTCTAATCAGCTCCATAATGACCTCTTATCAGCTCCAGTTCCAACACTAAAACAGAGTCTAAATGTGTCACAGATGTCTCAACAACTTACCCAGGCATATGGTTGATGAACTGCAGCGGTTCTTACGATCAGATATAATAGCGGAGCTCCGGCGGAGCACCATACCTATAGAAACCCGTCAACTGCTTTTCTCATGGTAAAAATGGCTAGCGGTATTGCTCGTGGGCGCGTACGCACGACGACGGAGTGCCCAATAATTAATAATATCCTAATAATAATCATAATAATCCAACATGGCGGCCATACTCTAGCTGATCACCTAGTTTACAGCGTACATCTTTGATATAGGGCATCCGTGTCATGGCTAATTGACACCTGTCAAAACAAGGTTTCCGCTGACCGTTACCACGTGACAATATCGCGGGCTCAAGTTAGAGCTCATCGAGGTTCGCTGTTTTTTTGAAGTGGACCGCTGACCAGGTAATGGTTTTCGATTGGATCGCAGGCTCAAGTCAAGTTAATTTAACCGAAACGAGACACTTTGAGTCTCTTCTATTTGCCGTCTTTGCGGCGATGAATTCGAGACAAAACACTTCACTTGAAGTGGCTTCAAACAAAACGAAGGAAAGCTACAACGATTTAAAGCAGATCTAAGTCGTTTCAGCACAGATATTTCACAAGGCGTCGTTTCACGTTTCACCGCCATCTTGTTTCTGAATATGCAAAACGCTAATTTATTATACCCAGGATTTCAGGGTGTAAGATGGACACGCGACCAGCCGATGCCAGGACCTTTTCCCGCCGCCATTTTTCTTTCTGGGGAAAAGCCCTGGGAACGAGGTTGACTTCCCACGTGACATACACCTCATATATAGCTCTTCCTTCTACCCATACCGCACTTCGACTGAACTAGCCCCAGTCCCCACTGCTCATATGCCGCAGAAATAATTCATTTGCGGCTAATTCGTATTCACTCAAACGCCAGAAATTCCATTTTGCATGACCGTATAACAATACAGTGTTGGGAAAACAAATCAAAGGGATAAGAGAACAAGAAAAAACAACGTTCACAGGCCGAACCTCTGCTACATATTTCCTTTTTCCTGTCTGGTTCTGATTCAGTTTCATTATTGGGAGCCTAAAATGAACCTGAAACAGATGATTTTTTATCCACGTTGTTACGGTAACGAAGAGGATCGGAAACCTGTATTTGAAAGGCTCCGTCCACTCTCACTTATTTACGATCGTTTTTCTTCCAAACGGAGATTTTTATATCCCGTTAGAGAGGTGGACGTCATAGGCCAATAAAAACTGAGGTTTTCGTAAAAAAAAAAAAGATGATCTCGCACCATCCAATGAGGTTATCAGAAAGTCACGATTTTCATCGATTGCTATTTTACCGTGAGGACGGCGTAACTGTCATACGCGTACATGAAAAACCTTTGCATTTTAAGAAAATATCAGACAGTGTGTACATTGCCTTTGGTACTAGTAAAAAAAACATATCTTTACACTCCAAACAGTAGTTAGGGACACCCGACCAAATGATATCGCTTCTAACCTTCGGGACGTTTTAGTTAAGGCTAAACGACCTGCTGTCACGCATCCTAAGTGTACTAATTTACTACAGGCTCCTTCCGCTGTGGACAAGATTGCGCCACTTGTCCTTACATTACTAACGGTCTTAATCACTGTACATTTTATTCCACAGGCGTAACCCGTAACATTACTTCACACATAACCTGTAACACCAAAAATTAATATACATGATACAATGCAACCGCTGAAAGGTTAATCTTGTTTTATTTTATTTATTTAATTTTTAATTTTTTTTTTTTGCATCATCGTGTAAACGTCATTTCCGTCCCTATAATGTATTGATCCTCCAAAATATGATATTGTTATTTAGTAACATCTAAGCCTGAAGAAGGCTGGTTTGGCCAGCCTAAATATTGTTCTCAAATATATTACGTTGTATCAACCTAGCAGTAGTCTTTGGACTTCTAATCGTCTATTTTTCAAGTTTGGTTGATTACATCTTTTATGAGATCCAACGTACAAGCAAGCAGGATCTTCGTTCACGGTCTTTGCAGGTTTTCAAGTTTTTATGTCTCACCTACATCTACCACAAAGTTATTCGGAAACGACAGAAAATACTTCTTGTCTTCGTTGCGTCCGGCTCGGACGATTATTCGCGAGGGTGTCTGCTTCCTTTGGAGGGGACAGTGGATGCGTGGATTTTTTTTAGAGGGGAGGGGGGGAGACTGGGTTTATTCTGATAAGGGGGTTGGCGCAAAAGAAATAAAATCTCCCGATTTCAGGTCTCCAGAGGTTAGGCTAGCATCTCTGAAATCCTGACCCCATTTCATACCAAAATATTTCATTTTCCATAACCTTTCCCAGAACTGTCGTCTTATGAACTCCATACCCGTGTTCAGATATGTAAAGCCCTGTTCTGGCTGGCGTAACTTGGCGTCGCTGAAGTCAATGGAACCGAACGCCAATAACTAACAAAAGAACTTGTAAAAGAGATGAACCCGGACAGAGACAATTCATGGTACGCTTTTCTGGCTGCCTACGAATAAAAAAAGAGGGAGTAGGGGAGAACCTCGCCTCCTCTCCCCGCTAAAAAGGGGGAAGGAATACGAAAACCTGTAACCTAGTCCCCAGCGTTTCTCTCTCTAAGCCTGCGTGGAAGGAGCTGGGGGCGAAATGGGAGTCTGGCGCGCGCGTAAAGCGCGTGGCCGAAGGAGAAATCGTGAGGGTGCAATATAGGATAATGAGCCATGGAAAAGTAAAAAAAATATATTCAGTTATTTTGTTGTCCATTTAAGGCATTCATCGTAAATTCATATAGTAATAAACACAAATTTGGTCACTTATTTTTTTACCAAGTTGGGTAAGCTCAAAAACTCTCGTGGATTTGCGAATTGCCGAGTTGCTTTCAAGGCAATACTGTGAGAGCTGTAGAAGATTCACTGAAAGACTTATGTTTCCACCATAGTTGAACCAAGCTCAGGAACTTTGCAAGTTTTAAAGTAATACAAACGTGTTCTTCTTGGGGAAATGACAAATTTTTAAACTTGATGGGACAACTTGCAATAAATGAGATTGACTTTCAGAGCAACTCTTCGTGATTTTCTCGGGTTTTATGCTGTTTTTAAAGCAGATTCCTGGGCGTTTATTTTAAACTGAGAATGTTGTCTTTGGTCCAAATGGATGATAACAAAACTAGTGTCATATATTTCGTTGATATAAGAAAGAAAAGAACAGTTTTCAACTTTTCAATCCTGTAACATTTGTGGAACCCGATGAGTCTGGGAACATAATCTGTGTTGACCTGAAGTTTGACCTTAGTTTTTTGTTTATACTTCAAGCGATCGACTGCGCTTAGCGAAAGGCGGATTACATTTGTGAATACTCCGTGGGTTGATGTTAATTTTCTGGTGAACGGATTGCCTGTGAACTATAATGGACAGTGCAAAAACTAAAGTGTACGAAGCGGCTCGTGATGGTGCTTACGTTGAACTCAGCAGCGCTCTCATTCGGATGAGCATCAGCGAACGACGCACTGTGCTGGAAACTAAAACCCAAGATGGCGACCATCTCGCCACTCCCTTTATCATCGCTGCTTACAATGGACACCTGGATGCTATAAAAATTCTCCTAAGGTATAAAGCCGACATTGAAGGTCGAGGGACTGTAAAAATTGTGGGCAAAGTCTTGGAAGGATGTACACCTCTATGGGTCGCCGCTGCGACTGGGGATTTCGATGTTGTGAAGCTGTTGATCGAGCAAAACGCGGAAGTGGACGGAGGGACGGCGACAAAATCGACTCCCTTAAGAGCAGCTGCTTACCAAGGACACCACGGTATTGTGAGGTATTTGGTTGAGAATGGGGCTGATGTGAATGCGCGCAATGACTTCGACAGCACTCCTTTAATGATAGCCTGTTATAAGGGTCATGAGGCGGTCGTCAGCTATCTGCTTGCTCGCCGGGCTAACATTAAACTTAAAAACAAACTCGGCAATACCGCTCTTCACGAGGCTGTTAGCGGAGACCATTTTGAGATTGTCAATGATTTGTTGGCTCTTGGAGCACCTCAGTTGCCAAACAATAAACGCCTGACCCCGCTGCTTTTAGCAAGCAATGAATGCAAGATTGAAATGGTGGAGAGTATTATCAAGAGACCACAGTGCACAAAAGAGCAGAGAATTGAGGCATTAGAGCTTTTGGGGGGCACTATTGCAAACGATGGTGATGCCTATGACATCAAGAAAGCATTTTTTTACATGAAACGTGGTATGGAAGAAAGGTTTCAAGATTTGTCACGTCCCTTACGTAAGCAACACATCGAACCAGTAGGGGCTTATGAGAATAGAAAGGAGAGTCAAACTCTTGAGGAACTCAGACTAATTGAAGACGATGATCATGCCATCCATATGGAGGGCCTCATGATTAGAGAGAGAATTCTTGGAGCTGACAATATCGAACTCAAACATCCAATTAGGTATCGTAGTGCTGAGATTGATGACTATGATCTTTGCATTGGTTTGTGGTTGCATACCATGAAGATAGGCCAATATCACGGGAGTGAAACTGTCCTGGAAGATCTAATTTGGTTATGCCAACTCTTTTGTATAATGGTTCGGATAAACTGTCCACCAAGGCAAAAGCGTATAGAAGAAGTGTTTGAAACAGTCGTCAGTGAGTATGAGAGACTGACAAATCAAGCACACTCCAACAGACTGAAAGGTGGCAGTGAAGCTAAGTTGTTCCTTGAGGAACTTGAAACCCTGGTCCATACATCATTGTATCTCCTATCAGTATTTGCAAAAGTTCAAGGTGTAAGGAGGGAAGAAAGTTCTGGTGTTTTTGGTCTTATCCAAAGGTTCCTTTTGTTGAATCCATGCACTCCAGATGGGAACACTTTACTGCACTTGTCTGTGTGGTGTAATACCCCTACTGATGTAGACCATGTGCGTGATGTGTGTAAGTTTCCATGTGTCAAAACCATGAAGCTCATAATCAATGCAGGTGGGAATGTCAATGCCATCAACAATGATGGGAACAACGCATTACATTTGGCTGTAGATTTTCAGCCCAAGAACAATGATGACCTGCAAGTGTTGAGGGATGTTTTAAAGACGTTACTCGATACTGGAGTCAATAAAGACTTGGTCAACCGTGATGGCAAGAAAGCCGTAGATGTTACCACAACTGCTGAAGCTCTTAGCATTTGTACCATGAAATAAATTTCATTGCTGAGAGAGACTGGTGAGAGAACTTTAAATGCATTCAAGATATTTTTAGTTTAGGTTTTAAGGCTTTGAGTTTTCTCAATGACTTTGAATTTACAGAGTTAGTTCCATTGTGCTGGGGGCACAGCCAACACACCAGCATTGTGGATTTGGCTCTTTGGCAAATGTTTGAGTAAGAAAGCAATAATAATAATAATAATGACTTTATTTAAGTCTCAAATCTATCTGGCCAAGCATAGATGCTCTACTAATTGGGGAGACTAAATCAAATTAACTCTAAATAAATCAAGCAATATTTCACCAACAACTTTCCAATATCCTCATGAAAGTATCTCACTAATGTTAACTATCAGTTTGCAGATGTTTAACTAAAAGAGGAATATTTTGTAGTGTAATCATCAAATTGTAGAAAGGATTACAGTTAAGATGTGTGGTTTATAGGCGTATGATTGATGAGAAAATGTTTTGTCTAACTGGTCTATTGCTATTTCTTCGTATGCACGTTAATGATAGAAAAGTGCAAACAATGAAGGAAGTAATTTCCCTACCTTCTGAAATTAAAATAAGTATCAGACCACTTGGTATGGAGTGGGAGGGGTGGGAGGGGTAATTCACCAGCCTTTAATCTGTGGTGCTTTTATTAAAAATATCTTCATGCAGCATTTTTTCACTTTTGCTAAGTTTCTGCTTAAGCAAAGGTGCGAAAGAACAATATTTCTTCTTAGGTTGGTGTCCCTGGTATGTTGTTTTTACCTCTTGTCTATTTCTTTCTTTCCTGCTTGGCAATTACGTATGTGTCGCTTCCTTTACATAATTGAGTTGGAGTGTGATCAGTAGATAGTTTACAGTATTTTTGAAAAATAGGTAGGTAGATACAACTTTATTTAACTATGCCAACCGCAACAAAGCCTGGTTTCCAGGTGGGACATAGATAAAGTGTTGAGAACGAGTCAAAACCATGTACATACAAGTTGAAAGATATCATAGTGATCAGAATATTTCTATTGATGTAACATTTGTAGTTTTGGCTTCAAAAAGGAATACTGTTTTTAATTCCCTTATAAAGCCTTAAAATTTTTGTTATTTTGCAATGTTCATGGGCCCTCGAGCTTGGGCTACCTGTGGTATGGCAAAAGTGAATGGAAATAGAAGTTGAAATGTTCCTTTAGCCAGGCACAGCAAGTACTGAAAAGATATGATGTTTTGGTAAAAATAAGCCTGATTAAAGGAAAGTCAGTATTTTATTTACTCGTAGTTTCTTATACAGGACAATTTGTCAGGCTATGGCGTTACTTACATGTTGAGAACAGGTTACTTCTTCCAAAAGCCAAATAAATGGAAAAGACGGGTACTTTGATTATTTCCAATCAGTCCTGAATAGTCGTCAATAGCAGGCTTTAAAGGCAAGATGACAATAAAAGAGCTGCATATTGTTTTTCACGATCCGACGGTCAACCAAGAATACACGGTCATCGGTCAACCATCATAACAGTAGAAAATATTTATTTATCAGTTGCTATGGTAGATCGTGGTAGACCGTCCCGAAAAGTAACCCGAAAAGTCCCGAAAAGTAACCTACTGATTAACTTTGGTGTTCGTGTTACTGGAAGAACGTCCAACGGCTTCTGCGAATGAGTATCGTATCGGGAACTTCTGTATTTATTTAAATCAGCTTGGCTGAAGATTATTGGACAAACATGCCGAAATGCGCTCGCGCACAGAACTGTCTTTCAATCACCCGAGCAATTGGTCGTTTCTTCATTGTCTGTGCTGTTTTCTTTTCCCAAGTCATTACTTTCATACTTCTTGAGATATTGCATGCCTACCGAATTTGTGAAAAGAAAACATTGACCGTGAAGGTTGCCTACCTCCGTTCGCAGGATGCCAATAGACGCAAGGTTCTCTAGGCTAAGCTTGAGGGCGACACCAAAATGTCTTTAAAAAGGAAGGAACTCTTAACTCCTTTTTAAAAGTGAACCTCTATCAGGATTTCTTTTTAGTAGAAGATGATTTGCTTCAACGGAGAGCTTTCCCAATGGCTTGAACTTTAAATGGCACGCGATCACAGAAGAACGTGTGCTCGTGTTAATTTCAAAGAACGTAAACAAACCCTTATATGGCCGATCTAACACCGGTTCATACGTCCTTTCTGAAAGCGAATAGACCCACGTCACCTAGTTTTACACTTCTCTAACTAGAAAGGTGTCCAACAACTCCGTAAAAAGCCCAAAAACCTTTCATCGGTCCTTCATGGCCATATTTGCGTTTGTTTTCCCGCTTGCTCTAATAAAACACTAAAAATAGCAGCCATTACGTCATAACCGCAATGCAGCAAAATACACCTTCAGCGTTGGCCATTTCTAAGCCTCATAATGTAGGACATTGAAACAACTATTTTTAAAAGCACCTCATAACATTGCAAAAGTATACCACTTCATGCATCGATTGGGTACGTAACAGAACCCCTATACAAGGAAAC
This sequence comes from Pachyseris speciosa, assembly GCA_016490735.1. Classification (NCBI taxonomy): domain Eukaryota; kingdom Metazoa; phylum Cnidaria; class Anthozoa; order Scleractinia; family Pachyseridae; genus Pachyseris; species Pachyseris speciosa. The sequence continues at coordinate 1,316,648 of JAEMWC010000106.1, read as the reverse complement.
CCCATTCAGACAACCAGTTGCAAAAATGTTGAGACACTTCCAATAAAAAACACACTTTTCTCCTAAAACTGTCCCATGGCAGTTACTACACGGCAGTCCAGACTCCCCTCCTCCCCCACCCCAAAGAAATGTTGCTGGACCACATTTTCTGCCTGGCCTCGCGTTTCTACGAAGACAAAATTTGGCCCTACAACATTGATAAGGAGAGCGGGGGTGGGTGATCTCTTTCAGTCGGAATTTAGTGTAGTGTCTCAAGTATTTTTGCAACTGGTTGTAGCTTTGTTTCTCTCTCTTTTTTTTTTTTTTCCTTTTTTTCCATTCTTGTAGACTAATATTATGTTTGAATAAGTGTGAATAAAATGAAGCTGATCTGAAACTTGAACTTTGCCAGATCTCCCTTTTGCTTGGCCGTGGGAGATCTGGGTACGAGATTAAATACCGATTCACTTGAATCCATGATTCAAGGTTAACGGATGTTTTTATCTAGTTTGTTGAAAATCCATTTAAAAACTCGTCTTAAAGTAAATAGTGGGAGGCAAAGTTCAAGTCGAAAAGGAAGACCAAAGATAGTTTGCAAACATTTTCACTGATTGGCAATTGCCCCGAATCAAATTTCACTCTGATCTTGGCACTGAAGAAAATTAAAAACCTGAAAGCATCGTTCTTTTTGATCATCGGAAAACTTCGTTTTTAAATTTTCTTACCTACGCCATCGCCCTCTCAGTATTGGATGATGGCTGAAATATTACAGCATCGAGCTCGCTGTAATGACAAAATTAACGCGACGAAATTAAGTTTTGCATTTCAAAGTGGGAGAGATTTGCGTCCCCTGGGCGTTCGCCCGTTTATTTTCTATTCAGTTCCCCGTGGCGACACGTTTTTATTCAACCTCGTTCCCAGGACTTTTTCCTTCCCCTCACAATTTTTAATAGAAAAGCCCTGGGGACGAAGCTGGTATTTGTTAACTACTAAGGAATATAGCAAAAGAGAAAAAGAGAGATGAAAAAAGAAAACGTGTCAAATAATTATAAAATAACAAAAGGGGGAGCAGGGATGGCGTAGTGGTGAGAGCACTCGCCTCCCACTAAGATAAAATTGTAAATCAAAAGATTTTTTGAACGCGCACTGACGAAGAAACGAATGCAAGTGCAAGTGTAACGTAATTCTTGCCATGACGCGTGCCAACTTGCGTTTCCAAGGTTTCTCGCTCGACCCGAGGTATAAACAAATAAACATTTAGTATATTTTTCAGTCTTTTGTATGCTCCCATAAATTGCACAAAGCAAAAAATGCTGAAATCGTTTATGACACCGTGGCTCTCCTCAAAACAATCTTGAAGAACTACTTTGTATTTCTACTGTTTTCGTGTGATGCCTTGTGATCAAGACTTGGTTGAAGTTGTATTGTTTCTGTTTCTGTTTCTTAATTTTCGTTTTGTGTGATATGTCTCCTCTCCATTATCCACTGAGGTAACCCTTTTCTGTGAGCAAATTATTATTACTTTTTTATGGAGCTTTTGATTTTGATGTTTATGAGGTATTGAAGGGTGTTTTATTTCACCCAGCCTTCATCCGAGACGCTGTTATGAGAAACAATGTTGTTCAAATGTCATTTTTTCCTTTCACATTTAAATTAAATTTTTATCAGTATATTTTGAGTAATGTAAATCTTACTGACGCATGTGGATCATTGTCGATAGAATAATATTTTAACGTGTTTTTCAAACTACAAGAAACTCGAGGCAGAGATCGACCAAACTTTTAAAAACATGTTAAGAGCTCAATTAAAGGTTAAGACAGTCAGATAAGACGACATTTTTTTCTCTTACGGCAACTGGAGTTAATTATGGGTTTTCAGAAATATCCATACCTCCCCCAGAGTGATACATCTGGACATTGCAAACTCCAAGGTGATGGGGTGGGAGAGTTCTCAACACCCAAAGTTTGAATGTAAATGGAAAGGTTTTTTGGAGGGGTGGAGTGGCTCAGTCCCAGAAAGGTAATAACCTTTTATTGGAGAATGTGGGCATCAGTCCTGGAAAACAAAGGTATACTGTTAAAATTGAGTCCATTATTTGTAAGGTCAGACACGTAGGATAGTTTGGTCAATGTATAATCTTAACGAGTCAAAGACAGAAAGTGCTGCCTTTGTATTAAATGACATCTGCAGAATGTTGAGAAAGAGAAAATGAAAATGAGAATGTTCTCCTTGGGCCTGAATGAAAAATTTTTAAAGTTAGTGGGACAACTTACGCACCAATACTGAGAGATATAGTTTAGAGCATTTCTTCGCAATGTCCTTGGGATTTATGAAGTCTTTAAAACAGATTCCTGCCCTAGTATTTTAAAGTAGAATGTTCTTTTCGGACAAAATCGGTCAAAACGGAACTTGTGTCATTTATTTCGTTGATAGATAGGAAAGAGATGAGCATTTTTGTTCTCCTTTTCAATCCTGTAACATGAACCTGGGTACAAAGGCTGTGTTGACCTAAAGTTTGACCTTAGTTTGACCAGTTTTGTTTACACTTCAAGCGATCGACTGCGCTTTAATTTAGCGAACCGGATTGTATTTGTGAGTGCATCGTGCCGGCTGATGTTAATTTTCTAGTGAACGGATTGCCTGTGAACTATAATGGACAGTGCAAACACTAAAGTGTACGAAGCGGCTCGTGATGGTGATTACGTTGCACTCAGCAGCGCTCTCATTCGGATGAGCATCAGCGAACGACGCACTGTGCTGGAAACTAAAACCCAAGATGGCAGCCATCTCGTCACTCCCTTGATCATTGCTGCTTATAATGGACACCTGGATGCGATAAGAATTCTGCTAAGGTATAAAGCCGACATTGAAGGACGAGGGACTGTAAAAATCGAAAATGAGGTGATCGAGGGTTGTACTCCTTTGTGGGTCGCCGCTTCTGCCGGGAATCTCGATGTTTTGAAGCTGTTGATCGAGCAGAACGCGGAAGTGGACGGAGGGACGGCGAGAAACTCGACGCCTTTAAGAGCAGCTGCTTACGATGGACACCATGATATTGTGAGGTGTTTAGTCGAGAACGGGGCTGATGTGAATGCACGTACTAACTACAATAGCACTGCTTTAATGGTAGCCTGTTACAAGGGTAATGAGGCGGTCGTCAGCTATCTGCTCGCTCGCCGGGCTGATATTAAAGTTCAAGACATATACGGATATTGCGCTCTTCACAGGGCTGTCCAAAGCAGCAATTTGGAGATTGTCAATGATTTGTTGGCTCTTGGAGCACCTCAATCGCCAAATAATGAACGACTGACCCCGCTGCTTTTAGCAAGCAATGAATGCAAGATTGAAATAGTGGAGAATATTGTCAAGAGACCACAGTGCACAAAAGAACAGAGAATTGAGGCATTAGAGCTTCTGGGTGGTACTATTGCTAATGAGCCCAAAGTTTACTGTGACACCAAGAAAGCGTTCTTTTACATGAAACGTGGCATGGAAGAAAGGTTTCAAGATCTGTCACGGCCCCTACTTAAGCAACACATGGAACCAGTGGAAGTTTATGAGAATAGAAAGGAGAGTCAAACTCTTGAGGAACTCGCGCTAATTAAAGACCATGATAATGCCATCCATATGGAGGGCCTCATGATTAGAGAGAGAATTCTTGGAACTGACAATATCGAACTTTGGGATCCATTAAGATACCGTGGCGCAGTTTTTGCTGATTCAGGGAACTTTGACCGCTGCTTTGATTTGTGGAAACATGCCCTGGAGATTGCAGCTGTTCACTGTGACAGTGAAAAGATCACAGGTGATCTTAGTTCCTTTTGTGAAGTCTTTTGTGTCATGACTCATAAAAAATGTCCACCCAGGCAAAAGCACATTGAAGAAGTGTTGGAGAAAGTGATTGGTGAGCACGAACGACTCACAGAACTGTTAAAGTCCAAGATCTTGACAACTGACTTGAAAGGCAAAGATGAAGGAAAGTCACTCCAGGAGAAACTTGAGACCCTGGTCCATACATCATTGTATCTCATATCAGTATTTACAAAAGTTCAAGATGTAAGGAAGAAAGAAATCTCTGGTGTTGTTGGTCTAATCCAAAGGTTCATTTCTTTGAATCCACGCACTCTAAATGGAAACACTTTACTGCACTTGTCTGTGTGGTGTGAGATCCCCACTGATCTGTTGTTTGTGCGTGATGTGTGTAAATTTCCCAGCATCAAAACCACAAAACTCATTATCAATGCAGGTGGGAATGTGAATGCTGTCAACAATGAAGGGAACAGTCCGTTACATTTAGCTGTGGCTTTTCAACCCAAGAATAATGATGACTTGCAAGTGTTGAGGGATGTGTTAAAGGTATTACTGGATGCTGAAGTTAATAAAGAGTTGGTCAACCGTGATGGCAACAAAGCCGTGGATGTTACCGCGACTGCTGAAGCTCTTAGCATTTGTACTGTGAAATAAATGTCAGTGTTGAGAGAGACTGGTGTGAGAACTTACAATGCATTCAAGATATTTTTAGTTTAGGTTTTGAGGGGTTGCTGACACTTAATTTTAATCAGGTTTCATTGTTCTTAATGAGTTTGAATTTACTCAGTTCCATTGTAAATGAGGCACAGCCCAGCTGTTCTAACCTCGACGTGTCAATCAACCACATTAGTGTCTTTTCCTGGGTCTTTCTGTAGGTACCAGACCACTTTGTATGGAGGGGGGAGGGGTGGGAGGGGCAATTCACCCTGCCTTTCATCTGTGGTGCTTTTATGAAAAAAAAATTTTTTTTTCTTCACCCGGCATTTTTTCACTTTAGCTAAGTTTCTCAGGGGCGGATCCAGAAAATCAGGAAAGAGGGGCCAAAGAAATAAATAAAATTGCCTGATGTACAATACCACTTAAAAGTCAGTTGGTTACAGAAGCTTTTTGAAAAACTACATGAAAAAGGGGGAGGGGGGGGGGGCAACCCCCTCGACCCCACCACTAAATCCGCCACTGTTTATGGTTGAGCAAAGGTGGGGAAGACCAATATATCTTCTTAGGTTAGTGTCCCTGGTATGTTGTTTTTACCTCTTGTCTATTTCTTTCTTTTCTGCTTGCCAATTATGTATGTATTGTTTCCTTTACATAATTGAGTTAGAGTGTGATCAGTAAATAGTTCACAGTATTTTTGAAAAATAGGTAGGTAGATGTAACCTTATTTAACTATTCTAAGGACACAATAAAACCTGGTTTCCAGGTGGGGCATAGATAAAGTGTTGAGAATGAGTCAAAAACATGTACATACAAGTTGAAAGATATCACACTGATCAGAATATCTCTATTAATGTAACATTTATACTTTTGGCTTTAAAAAGGAATACTGTTTTTTCCCCTTATAAAGCCTTAAAATTGTTGTTATAGGGCCCTCAAGCTTGGGTTACCTGTGGTATGGCAAAAGTGAATGAAAATGGAAGTTGAAATGTCCCCTGGGAAGGGGAAGACTGCTAAAATTTCAGTATAAGGCTTTTGATAAAAGATTGTGGGGGTCATTAGAAAATCACCTTTTTTGCTGTCGTCATGCAGTCATTTACATGTAGACAGCATAACAAACAAAAACTCTTGTGTCGATGGAAAATGAGCACATTTTTAGATAAAAGGGATAGAAAACACACAATGTGTACATTGCTTTTGGTCACCTAGTGAAAAATATATCTTTCCACTTTAAACAGTAGTCAGGGTCACCCAATGGAGTATGTTACCTCAAAAGGTTGCAACATACAAAATCATTGTCTTTTGCATTTTTTGGAGGGAGAAAAATAGCCTGCGAGCAAGCTCCTGCGCTTGAGATTGCAAATTCAAGAGATATGACCAGATTCACCAATATTTCTCGAGTTACTTGAATATTCAGCTAAGAAACCGAATTTATTAGGTTGTTGAAACATCTATTGTAAAGGCCCAAAAACCAACCTGGGATATGAGATGTTGCTATTTGCTTAAAATTTCTCTGTTGAGTTTTCCTGAGTAAACATAAAGTGTTTAGTTGGTGAGTAAATACTTAATATGCCCTTAGCAATAAATTAATGAACATGCCAGAGAATTTGATTAGGTGTTATTCACTTCTTTTTTGTGTATGTGTGTTGTGCGTCACCATTATTCATATGTGTTCTCAGGCCAAGCTACTGGAAGAGAGAAAAATGTTCTGGTGAGAATGAATAAAAATCGCCCCACTGGCCTCTAACACTGGTTTTCTTGCACTTCAATGGATCATCTCTACCAAGCTTTATAAGTTGTTACCTTTATAGTGGTATCAAACAAATGCCCATTCATTGGTGAGCAAGTTATGCAAACTTTTTCCACTCAATAGGTTACCATAGCAACACTATAACCTGTTAGAAACACCCCAAACTTTAGCTTTGTGCAAAAATAACTAAAATACAAGCTTGTTGACTTCCTCAAGCTTTTGTTGACCCTTAATGTTGCATAGGTGACTCTGAATTCACTCTTACAAAATTTTTTAACTTTGCAAAAGTAGTATTTTATTATTAATGCTATTTATTTCTCAACAATAAAAGAATGGGGGTCATTGAACTCATTTTTGAGTTGTTGTTTAAAGCTAAAAGTGGGGGTGTTTTAACAGGTTAAAGTGTTGCTATGGTAACCTGTCATGTCAAAAAAAGTGCCATAAGTTGTTCTCCAATGATTTAGCATTTCTTTTGATACCATTATAAAGGTAATAACATATAAACTTTTGTAGTAATGATCCATCAAATCAAAAGTGCTCGAAGGTGCTGGAAACCAGTGAGAGCCACTTTACCCAACAATAAAACAATTCAGAAGTGAATTGGTAAAAAATCTGGATAAAAAGAGATAGAGACCTGAGGACGTTTGTACCCTCTCATGGTTCTTTAGAAATGCTGCTAAAAATAAAAATAAAAACTGGCTCAACTGAACCATACTCGTTGGGGCGGCACATACCTACATACCTAATATGGAGAGTATAACTCCCCCACTGCTCCCCGTGAGAATGAGAAACTCGTTAACATATCCCCAGAGCTTTTCCTTTTTTAAGTCTCTGCGCAGAAGCTGAGAAGCACGTGGAGAAGAAGTGCCTCTTGGGTGTAGAGATGAATGAACCCACGAACCTTGAGACGGAGAATAGGAAATCGATGGTGCCTGGGGCTGGAAGGAACCTCCATCTGCTCCACTCATTTCGCGCGCACCCTAATTCCCACATTCCTCCCCCTTCCCAGCGCCTGCCACGCAAGCTATTCTGTTCAGCAAATTGTGAAAATATTAAAAAGGGAGGAGCCTTCGGAATGAGGTTGACACTGTGTTATTTTGCGTCAATAATAATAATAATAATAATAATAATAATAATAATAATATATCTTTATCCAGGAGGTCGCCGTCACCCGAAGGTGGTTTTCAGGCGAGTCCCGTCAAATGTAGCAAAAAATAATAATAATAAAATACAGGCGCGCATACTCCAAGCCGAGCCATACACCAGGGCATATCGATGGGATTGCACTGCCTACCTTTCAAGTGTTCATACTGCTGTTTAAAATGCTTTTGAGGTCTTTTGTAGTTTTGAAGGCGAACTCTTGCGAGCGCTTGTGACAATCACCCGCGTGAAGTTATCATTGAGTGAATAACACGAGTAAGGGTCTGATTACATGGCCAATTTCAGCCCGGTCTGAAAATTTCGCCCCGCCCACCGCCTGGAAGTTTTCAAAGGCCAAGTTTTGATCGGAAAAGACGAAAAATGTCAACGGTCTCTTTAGCAGGTAATTGTAGCCCCTTGTTTGTTATACAAAAATACTAAAAAAATAACTGGCAAAAGGGACGGTAGAGACATTTGTACGCTTTCCTGGCTATTTACGAATTAAAAGAGGGAGTAGTGGAGCACATCGCCTCCCCTCCCCCCAAAAAGGGGAAAGGAATACGAAAACCTGTAACCTAGTCCCCAGCGTTTCCCTCTCTAAGCCTGCGCGGAAGGAGCTGGGGCGAAATGGGTGTCTGGCGCGCGTATGAAGCACGTGGCCCAAGGAGAGATCGTGAGGGCGCAATAGGATAATGAAGGTAAAAGCAATGGAAAAGTAAAAAAAAATATTCTGTTGTTTGTTGTCCATTCAAGCCATTCATCGTAAATTCATATACTAATAAACAAACATTTGGTCACTTATTTTTTGACCAATGAATAGAGGGGATTAGTTTCTAAAGAAACTGTGGTGCTGCGTCGGTGGGGAAGTGAGACACGGAAATTTGGTTTATCAACGGAGTTGATAATGTAAATTGACCACCGTACAGGGATTCGATTAGCTGACGTTTCGAGCGTTAGCCCTTCGTCGGACCATTCGCTCCGACGAAGGGCTAACGCTCGAAACGTCAGCTAATCGAATCCCTGTACGGTGGTCAATTTACATTATCAACTCCGTTGATAAACCAAATTTCCGTATTTTTTGACCAAGTTGAGTAAGCTAAAAAAACCCTAGTGGATTTGCGAATTGCCGAGTTGCTGTCAAGGCAATACTGTGAGAGCTGTAAGATTAAGAAGACTAAGAAGGTTCAAAGACTAATGTTTCGGTCAGAGTTGAGCCAAGCTCAAGAACTTTGCAAGTTTTACTGAAAATAATGCAAACATGTTCTTCTTGGGGAAGTCGCAAATTTTTAAACTTAATGGGACAACTTGTAATAAGAGACAAACTTTCAAAGCAACTCTTCAGCCTGGTTTTCACTAGCGACGCAAGCTTGAGCAAGCGCAAGGCACAAGAGTGCTTATTTCACTGTGAAAACGGGCTTAATGCAAGCATAAGCACAAGCGCAAGGATCAAAGTTTTTCCTTTTCCTTGTACTTTTTCGTTTTCACTTGGCATAAGCTACTTATGCTTACGCTTGTGCTTGTGCCGCCAGTGAAAACCAGGCTTTCGTGATGTTCTCGGGTTTTATGCTGTTTTTAAAGCAGATTCCTGGGCGTTTATTTTAAACTGGGAATGTTGTCTTCGGTCCAAATGGATGATAACAAAACTAGTGTCATATATTTCGTTGATTCAAGAAAGAAAAGAACATTTTTCATCTATTCAATCCCATGAGCCTGGGAACATAATCTGTGTTGACCTGAAGTTTGACCTCAGTTTTGTTTACACTTCAAGCGATCCACTGCGCTTAGCGAAAGGCGGATTACATTTGTGAATACTCCAGGGTCAATGTTGATTTTCTGGTGAACGGATTGCCTATAAACTATAATGGACAGTGCAAAAACTTAAGTGTACAAAGCAGCTCGTGATGGTGATTACGTTGAACTCTGCAGCGCTCTCATTCGGATGAGCATCAGCGAACGACGCACTGTGCTCGAAACTAAAACCCAAGATGGCGACCACCTTGCCACTCTCTTGATCATCGCTGCTCATAATGGACACATGGATGCGAAAAGAATTCTGCTCAGGTATAAAGCCGACATTGAAGGACGAGGGACTGTAAAAATTGAGGGCCAAGTCATGAAAGGATGTACAGCTCTATGGGCCACTGCTGCGACTGGGCATCTCGATGTTGCGAAACTGTTGATCCAGCAGAACGCTGAAGTGGACGGCTGAACGGCGATAAACTCGACGCCATTAATCTTGAGCGGCTTCTTACAATGGACATCATGATGTTGTGAGGTATTTGGTTGAGAATGGGGCTGATGTTAATGCACGCAATGACTTCGACAGCACTCCTTTAATGGTACCCTGTTACAAGGACCATGAGGAGGTCGTCAGCTATCTGCTCGCTCGCCGGGCTGATATTAGACTTCAAGACAAGAATGGATATAGCGCTCTTCATTGCGTTGTCCAAAACAACAATTTGGAGATTGTCAATGATTTGTTGTCTCTTGGAGCACCTCAGTTGCCAAATAATGAAAGATTGACCCCGCTACTTTCAGCAAGCAATGAATGCAAGATTGAAATGGTGGAGAATATTATCAAGAGACCACAGTGCACAAAAGAACAGAGAATTGAGGCATTATTTTTTTCTACATGAAACATGGCATGGAACTCAGGTTCCAAGATTTGTCACGTCCCTTATGCAAGCAAGTGTTTCAAACAGTCATTACTGAGTACGAGAGACTAATAAATCAAGCACACTCCAACAGATTGAAAACTGACAGTGAAGCCAAGTTGTTCCACGAGAAACTTGAAACTGTGGTCCATTACTCATTGTATCTCGTGACAATATTTACAAAAGTTTAAGGAAAAAGGAAGAAGGAAAGATCTGGTGTTTTGGTTTAATCCAAAGGTTCCTTTCTTTGAATCCATGCACTCGAAATGGTAAAAGTTTACTGCACTTGTCTGTGTGGTGCGAGACCCCCACTGATGTTGACCATGTGCGTGGTGTGTGTAAATTTCCATGCGTAAAAACCACAAAGCTCATTATTAATGCAGGTTGTTGCGGGGGGGGGGGGGGGGGGGGGGGTCTTAAGAGCGTAAATTAAATTGTGAAGTAAAGTTTGACAGAACTGAATTGGAATTGTAGGGGTGGATTGGGTCAGTCCCAGCAATATAACCTTTCATGAGAGAATTTGATGGGCATTATCTGAAAAAAAAAAAAAAAAAAAGCGTACAGTCAAGTGACGGAGTCCATGAAATCATTGTTTTCACTTGGTTGTCTGGTCGATGTATGATCTGAGTCAAATAATCGCTAGATCTGACATATGATGATTGTTTCCTTGTATTTTATCCTAGTCACGCTGATACAATACTAACCAATTCACTTTGAAAAAAAAAAACCTTTGAGCAATAGCAATGCAACAACAACAAGCTTTAATTTCAGTTCCACCACGCAGTGCGCAACATGATCGAAAACCATTAGGTTTGTTTTGACGGTTTAAGCCGAGCACCAGGAAAACTGTAACATTAAGTTATACTACAGCTACAACCTCTTCTTACAACCAACTATGTGGCAAAACATGCATAAAATAGAGCTGAGCGACAGTTTACAAAGACACTACTGTCAGACGGAGAACAGAAAAAGCCTACCGAAAAAACCCCGGTGGGGAAAAACTCGGCAGGAAATCTGGGTAGGAACCATGTCTCAAGCTCCAAGTAGCCCATCCTACGAGGCTTTACAATTTGAACATCCTTACTACTCGCGTTATAGCTAACATAAAAGACACACGTTAGACAACGGAAAATGACAAACTTAATAATACTAAAAAGAAAATAACATAAGCCAAACGAGGTATCCGCGTACAATGACTTCCCACGTGACATACACCTCATACATAGCCTCCCTTCTACCCATACCGCTCTTCGACTGAACTAGCCCCAGTCCCCACTGTTCATTTGCCGCAGAAATAATTCATTTACGGCTAATTCGTATTCACTCAAATGCCAGAAAGTCACGTTTTTCATCGATTGCTATCTTAACGTGTGGTTTCCAAACAGTAGTTAGGGACACCCGACCAAATGATATCGCCTCAAAAGTTACATACTTGCGAAATCATTATCTGTCGTAGTTTTTATGGAGAAAATGGCGTCCAGACAGCACGTGGGCTAAAGACAACAGTCCGACGAGAGAGAAACGATATCCCAACAAACGGAACTCTATTAACTTTGTTAGAAATATCCCTTGAAAAGACTGAAAAGCAATTCAACTTACACTTTGTTCGTTGGGTGTTTCTGGTTAATCATATACTTTAGTTAATTTTTGCTATATGCCCTCAACAGTGAATTAAAGAACTGATAAGAGCTTGTTAGGTTCCATAAAGACCAATCAAAAGCCCTCCTTAAACCTGTTTTTCGATGTAGTGCGTCACTGTTATTAAACTACGAGAAGTCCCTCTTTCGCCGTTTATTAGTTCGTCGAGCGTGAGGCTAGTCTACACTGTTACTCGTTTGTGTTCAGTCTTGGCAAAGGAAGGACTTGTTTATCAAAGTTGGCGCTTTTGTATTCTGCGAAAAAGTCTTTGAAGCTAAAGAATTTGTCAATACACCTTGGAGAGGGAGAGGGGGCACTACCCCTTAAAACTGTTTTGGCGGATGTGTTTCGTAGGGAACCTCCCGGATACAAAATGAATCTTCCGGTCTCCCGTACGGGTAACCAAATCTCCCGGAAAAAAGCAATTTGTGGTCTTATTTCTTAAAGAAACTAGTATTTGAATTCAAATTTTCCAAAAATTCAACCAAGAAATATCTTTTTATGGTTGGGTGTCTGTTTCTGTTTTATTCATCGGTAAAGCATTTTGCATGTTACGACCGATGTCGAAATAACTAAATAAAAGGCGTGCATGTCTCACCTACATCTACCACAAAGTTATTCCGAAACGACAGAAAATACTTTTTGTCCTCGTTGCGTCCGGCAAGGACGATTATTCGGGAGGGTGTCTGCTTCGTTTGGAGGGCGTTGGGTACGTGGATATTAGTTTTTTTTTTTTTTTTTGGGTGGGGGGGGGGGGGGGGGGCTGGGTTTATTCTGAGAAGGGGGTTCGCGCAAAAGAAATAAAATCTCCCGATTTCAGGTCTCCAGAGGTTAGGTTAGACCCTCTGAAATCCTGACCCCATTTCATACCAAAATATTTCATTTTCCATAACCTTTCCCAGAACTGTCGTCTTATGAACTCCATACCCGTGTTCAGATATGTAAAGCCCTGTTCTGGCGTAACTTGGCGTCGCTGAAGTCAGTGGAACCGAACGCCAATAACTAACAAAAGAACTTGTAATTTAAGAGATCAACCCGGACAGAGACATTTGTACGCTTTTCTGGCTGCTTACGTATTAAAAAAGAGGCGGTAGGGGAGTACCTCGCCTCCTCTTCCCCCTAAAAAGGCAACACGTTCTCAGGCTTGAATTCAGGATAATCCTGAACTCTCAATTGATCATGAATTCGCTGATATCATGAATTCAATCGGCTGGTGGAGTTGAAAAAAGAGTCCTGGGAACCTTATTTATTTGTAGAAAAGAAAAATTATAATCACTGGATAGGATTTGAACCAGGAGGTTCCGATACTAAGAGCGGCTTCTTACCACATCTACAGTGATTAGGCCTAAGCGCTGATTTTGGAAGGGTTAATTTTGTGTTGATGTTTGATGACAAACCTTTTCTATTGACTGTCTAAAACTGTTTCTTAGCGAGTGATTGTATAGAATTACAGCAGGAGTTGGGACAAGCGCATGAATTCTATTATGCGCAACCAGTAGCGTAGTGGTCGAGTGGTTAAGGGAGGAATTAATAAGCGAGCAGTCGCAGGTTCGAGTCCTGTCCGGGGTAGCCTTTTAAAAAAAAATATGCCCGTTTCCCAGAATTCTGAGCGACCTGATAAGTCTTGAAATTCAGGATAATAGTGAATTCAGAGCGATTTGACAATACAGGATAATAGCGAATTCCAGTGTGAGAACGGGTTGAAAAAGAGGGGAAGGAATGCGAAAACCTGTAATCTAGTCCCCAGCGTTTCCCTCTCTAAGCCAGCGTAGAAGGAGCTGGAGCGAAATGGGAGTCTGGCGCGCACGTGAAGCATGTGGCCGAAGAGAGATCGTGAGGGTGCAATAGGATAATTAGGGCGTTTTCCATTTACCAAAAAATTCCGGAAATTTCGATGGGAAATGACCATCGATGAAGAACGGCTTCCATTTGACAGACGTTCCATTCATTCCCAGGCTCCACACTTCCAAATGGCAACAAAGATGTCTTAAAGGAGCACTGTCACCGGGATGTTTGCTGTTTTTGGTTCAATTCTGCCAAAATTACTGCCTTTTATCTGTTATCGTGCAAAAAATGCTTCTACAGAATCAACAAGATGAATTCCAATGAAATTTTAGCAAGAAGAGCTAACCATAATAATTTTTTTGGTGATTTTTCAATGCATAGCTTGAAATTTTGAAAAAACTGGCAAGTTTTTTCAAATTTCAACCATTTCCATCCTCGTCATCTTACATGGAATACAGATGTTTATGGTGTCAATGCAGTACTACAGTCTTTGGCAACAAAACTAGACCATTATTTTAAGGTTTCCACTGATGCATTGGCAGTTTTAAGCTTTTTAAAGTGATGGTACAATAGCGTGACACTGCCCCTTTAAACGAAACTGTAGAGTTGTCTACGTAAGAAGGTCTTTTAAATTGAGAAGACGATGATGACACTCCTATTCTCGCAGCGGTTGCAGCTTATATGAGGCGCGATCATCGCCGAAATGAAGGGTTTTTCAAAAATATATTACCACGATATTTCATCGATGAATATTTACAAGCCACTTCAGGGCGACTCGAGGCGGACACTTGAAGCTTAGTGCAGGGAAATGAAGCCACTGGAAGATTCCTCAGCCATACTCTTATTGGTTGTATGGCAAAGCCGCACTTAAAACGCCTACTGTGAAAGGAAAATAACGAAAGACATTGTTTAATTTCAGATGCAAAGTATTACGCCGGCGTCGACAAAACCCGGATCGGATCGGATCGGATCGGATCGGATCGGATCGGATCACGGATCGGATCGGATCACGGATGGGAAAAGAGTAATAAACACATTGGAGAAATGCTGACATATTGTGACATATTGCGTGACATATTGAAGCGAGTGATTTCCCGCCATGGAAAGTGATTTCCCGACATGTAGTCTCCTTCACGGCTATCGCCATGGACGAAAGCAAGCGGAAGGGACGCATCATTTTATCATTCAGTTATAATTTCTTTTTTTAATATCATCTCACGTGTTTATTTACCTTTTCTATATTATTATAGCATGGGCAAGAGAAGAGACGAAAAACGAGGTGGAGAGTAACGTTTTTTAGATGTGACGATTAAAGTGTTGTGTACGCTAGCGATTTATTTAGTTAAATCCATGTTGGCTTCTTCCATGAACTCGCTCAGCTCCTCTTAACCTAAATCGCAATTGTTACACGCCAAACGACTTAAATTCCACGAGTATATGGAACTCAGTGATGAACAGTTAGAGATCGCACAGTAATTTTGGCCGTCTAGTTGTGAAATCATCCCGTATTTTTCGTATTGTAATATTATAATAATCTTTACAAACCCCTTTATGGCAAGCCAATTGTAGCAATATTCAATGCTAAAATTCAAATTCAATTCAATGAAATTCAAATTCAATTCAATGAAATTCAAATTCAATTCAATGAATATTCAAATTCAGTTCAATGAACATTCAATTTCAATTCAATGAACATTCAAATTCAATTCAATGAAATTCAAATTCAATTCAATGAGTATTCAAATTCAATTCAATGAAAATTCAAATTCAATTCAATGGCATTTCAATTTCAATTCAATAAAATTCAAATTCAACTAACTACGCGCATAGCATCTTGGATCAAACATCCGGGAGTCCCGTCTGAAAGGCTTCTCCTGCTCCCGCCAAAATGGAGGAACGTCTTCGAAATCTTGCCGATTCGTTGGGTGAGTGCTCGAGACTCGTGTCGCAAGTGTTAGCTAGCAGTAGTTCAAGATCAAATCCGAACGTCCTGGATTCAGTGAGTCAAGTCGTATCGGAAAATAACTTAAGCTTAAGTTCAACGAGCAATGTTTCCAGTGCCGTCGAACGAGCTCGATCCATGTTGCAAAGAAGTCGAAGTACAGGATTGTGTTCTCGCTAGAGCCAACGGGAGCGACTTCGATCAGCATCACCGTGCGCTCCTGCCAGTCACAGAGGAAAGAAACAGAGAGCAACTCCAGAGCAATCTAAACCGTTTGAATTTGCTCTTCTGTACGTTGGGGACGACGACGAAGACTTGGCAATTCACCAAGAGAATATTTTGCTTCGAGGATTTGTTAATTTAGTCAACACAGATGGAGAGGCCGACATCCGAGCCAAAATTGGCGATGCAATCAGACTAAAGTATCCCTTAGTTGGCAACAGAGATTTTGTGTTTCTTCGTGCAAACCGGCGCAAGTTAAGCACACCTGTTAGTTGTGAAGAATACATGTACAAGCAAGTGAAACTGCTCTGTGGGCAAGGAGCCATTTACATTAGAATGAAAAGTGAACTGAACTGTTTATTATGTGATGGCGATGGAAATAGCTCAACCGAAGGTGATGATTTGCCAGGTAAGTTTTGTTGTGTTTTTAAAATTATTATGCACCAAAAGCTACCATCGACCAAGCTATTAAGTATAAGAAAACACTGGGTAGACAAAAGTTGACTTCCATAACAATATTTGAGCTTGCATCCTACGAGATCCAAAATGTTTATGAGTAGAAAGGTGAGCCAGCGTTCTTCTGCGGCAAAGTAGTCACAAGGGAAGTTTTAAATAAGGCAAACGTTTTTAATAAGTTAAAACTAGGTTGTTCCTACCATGAGCAATTTATTGTAACTTGTTTGTCACTGGCCTTGTTGTGGCCATTTGCTATAGATAGTATTAACCTATAATTTTGACATCAAAACGTCCTTACAGCTTTCTCAACTGTCTCAACTTTTAATCATAGTACAAAGTCTCCCGTTTATTTATTATTATTATTTTTTTTTGGTTTAGTGCAAGGTGTTAGCAAACATTCACAAAAAAGTACCAAAAAATAATACTTCACGTTCTTATATATACATTTTTTGTGCAGAAATGCTAAGTCAACCAGCTCCTGGACAACGGAAACAAACAGAAATGCAGCCAGTATCCACATTTGAAGATAGATGTACAGGAAGTGAGTCAAAAAGGGAGGAGGCACTACCAGATAACATTGAAGATCAATCTGTTGAATTTTTGGCAGAGCATTGTGTAAATTACTGTAAATCAAATGGTATTGAAAATCCTGTTAAAATTTTACGCTATGCACAAAGTCTGATTGTGACTGGGAGACCACTGGATGTGCAAGACATAACTGTAAGTCTGGAAGGTGAAACCAACTTCATCTTAATCAATCGACAAGATATTTTAAAATCAGCAATAGAAGAAGTGCAATTTTTAAAAGACCCCAGACTAACACTTTCAGTTGGATTTTATGGTGAGAGTGCTGAGGATTATGGTGGTCCTCGGAAAGAATTCTTCCACCTGTGTTCACGAGAGATCAAAGCCAAGTACTTTGACAGTGGCCTTAAAGGCCATCTTGCTAATGACTATACAGCCATTGGGTTAATAATGGCCCTTAGCACTTTGCAGAATGGTAGTATTCCCAGATTTTTGAAAGAAGATCATCTCCAAGCACTTTTTTCTTCTGAAGAGCCATCAAATCCTTGTATCTCAAAGCTTCGCATTGGCTGTAAAACCCTGGGGCTTTATCAAATAGGAAATGGTATACCTAACTTCCTTCACCTTTTCAGACCTTCAGAAAGTTCAGCCTTATCAAGGAGAAAGTTGATTGCCCTTCTACCACCAAATTTCTCTGATGAGGGCAGCAATGTACGTCGTTTTGAAACCGAAATTTATGATTTGTTTTCTAAAACACCAGGCCGGCTGCAAGTGGACAAAGGGGGTCAATCACCTTGGAACATATACTTCAATTTGTCACAGGCACTGATGAAGAGCCCCCACTTGGGTTTGGTGTAGCACCTTGTATAGAATTTGTTGAGGCAACAAGCCATGGCACAAACCCCACACAGAATGCCCATTTCTACCTACTGCTAACACCTGTGCAAATACATTTATTTACCAAGACGTGCAAAGGATGTGTTGTTGCCAAGTGAGGAACAACTCTTCAATCTTTACGATTTACCATTTGCAAATGCAGTTTTTGGAAATCTGTGAATTTAGGTTCTGTTACTTTCTCAGTCGGTGCAGTACTTTGTATCTCATCCTGTTGGTTAATGTTTATAAGTGAAACGAGTAAGGAACAAAACATCACTTTTAGATGTTGTGACCATGTGACATATAGTTGAGTGGGTGGGCTAGAGGTGCTACATTTAAAGGGGTTAGGTTTAGCTTGCCTTGGGACTATAGCTCGGGTCACCAGGTCACCAGTTTTTCATGTAAACAATGGATTTTGAAGACTGGGCCTAAACTGAAGGGCTGAGAGCATAACCGACCCAAATGACTTTTAGGGTCTTTTTTTGTATATGCTTTTTCTTGAAAAAGAGTGGAAAATGGTCAAAAATAATTATGGGGCAATTTTGTTCTATTAAATCAAAGGCCACATGCAAACATTCAGCTGATTTGGACCAAAAAAAAGAAAAAAAAAACCCTAATAGTCATTTGGGTCGGTTATGCTCTCAGCCCTTCAATTGTTGTATTTCCAGTTGAAATTATTGTATAAAATGTTTAAATTTTATTTGAAATGCATGTTAGAATATGTTGAGTTTCAAGACATGCTTACTTTGGATCACTTGCATTACAGCAAGAACATGTTTGGTTGTGCCTTATAATTGTGTTGTGCAATTCAGCAGCTGATTTAAAATGGGGCTGTTGAAATTTGAGGGTCATATATGTGCTTAAGTACAAGAGTTTCTGTTTTATTGTACTGAAATAAAGTTGAAGTTAAACGAAGTCATACTGAACTTTTTTGGCAACTTGTTAGCCATAGTCAAATCCTAAATGTTCATTCTGCATTTAATTCATATTACCACACAATTTTTAACTTTGATTACGGCACATTGATCCCACGTAGTGATTGAAGATGGCCACATGATTTGCCAAATAGGTATAGTGTTAACTGTTTTCAACGCTCTCTTTCACTATCTGGTGGATGCTAGTGTAGATATCTATGCACATTTGCATTGATGACATGAGTGGATCTATTCTCTAGAACTTTGGCCTGAACTGACTGAGTTCAACTGGCAATGTCACTGGAGGAACAACAACACTGTTGTTGCTATCATCAAATGGAGATGGCCGATCTGGGTCAACACCATAGAACTCCAGGTCACTGGGATCCTCGTCTAACTGCCCACGTACCAAGGGGTTGTCCTCATTTAACATGCCATTGACCCACATCTGATATGGAGACCAATGGTTTGCTGTTTTTACCTTGTGGTGGTTGAAGGCCTCCATATATTCATGAAGTGCAAGGTTTATATCCGTTGGGTTGTCAACGTTAAGCAGGCCTGTATCCTCCATTGCATAAAACACGTAATAGAAAAGGTGACACACACACCTGAAGACATCCCTCCAGAGCCTTTCAATTCTCTGATTTCTCGTGGAGGGACCAGCAATGAAACTCCCCCTACCTTCACCTCTTGTTTCCACCATAGCATCGCAAACTAGTACATTCTCCACACCATGATCCACACGAATACGTGACGGCCACAGCCCATCTTTTTCAATTGCTTTCAAAAAGACTTCCAAAACAGTTTGTGAAAGATTATTATTACTGCATCTGAGAAACACAATTCGTCTAGAGAAACCATCTATGCATCCGTGGATTATAAAACCCCAGCGAATGAGAGAATGATGTCCATCTAAATGCCACAGAGAATTTGGCCACGGCACGGAGTATTGCCTACGAGAAACAACAATTCCCCACCTCAAGGCAGTATTCGCTGGATCCACCCTTGCCAAACACTCACGAATTCTTCTTCTTTGAACCCTCAATCCAATTGACTTAAGGTACCCGGCTAAGTACGTTTGCCCGGTTGTTAATCCATGACGACCCATATATTCCAAGACTAATTCATCCAGTTCCGCATCCGATAACAAACTAAAATGCGCCGTGCTTTGCAAGCCATATGATTGCACTCTACGATAAATTGTCCAACGAGACACACCAAACAACCGAGAAATTTTTCCCAATGAAAATCCAAGTCCTAGAAGATCTTCTAATGTTTCAGCGGATATATAGAACTGTGGTCTCCCAGGATTTCCCGTTCTGAGTATTTCACATTTACGTTGAGAAACTGACGAGGGTTTTACTGCAAGAGTTTTGAGATGATTTTCCGTAGCCCGCAGTACTTCTGAAAACGCTGAAGCTAGTGATTCCCACTCGATCCGATCTTGCTCAATGTCAGTTAAGGCAATACAACTCAAAAGACTGACGGTTCGATCGAGAACTACAGATTGTGCTTGCAAGTCATTGATGTCCGTTGCATTGTTGCGTATACATTCCTCTGTCATATCGAGCACTGACGACAAAAATTCAGGTAAGTCTTTTTCCACGTCAAATTCTGACTCAATGTCCGCAATGTTGCTAGTTAACTTTCCCGCGCGAAAACATAATACCTCCAGTATCTTAAAGTGCGCGTATGGTGGTTATCATTTCCGGTCAATAACCGGAAGCGATTTTGAATTGAAATTGAATGCCATTGAATTTCATTGAATTGAATTGAATTTTCATTGAATTGAAATTGAATTTTCATTGAATTGAATTTGAATTGTCATTGAATTGAATTTGAATATTCATTGAATTGAAATTGAATATTCATTGAATTGCAATTGAATTTCATTGAATTGGAATTTAATTGAATTTGAATTTTCATTGAATTGCCATTGAATTTCATTGAATTGGAATTGAATTGTCATTGAATTGAGTTTGAATTTCATTGAATTGAATTTGAATTTCAGCATTGAATATTGCTACAATTGGCTTGCCATACCCCTTGGCTCTTTTAATAATTATATACTATAACCACTGTGACCAAAAATATGCTCGTTGATAAATTATTTTATCTGGAAAGCGACAAGTATTTTTTTCAGCGGCGTGAATTCGCATGATTGCCGACCAGAACGGCGTCAGACAGGTCGAGTACGTGCGTTGCCATTACAGTCTGGAGGCTTTTGTCTGGGATGTTTCAATGACGCTCGACGAGATTTTAGACTTTAAGACATTTTTTTTCGAAAACTTAAGACCATAAATCGAATTCTATTCTACACACTGAGAAAACTCATTTTAAGAAAATGCCTAGCCCTCCGGGGTTTCCTAAAAGCTCCGCTGGCGAATTCGCACCACTGAAAAAAATAATTGTCGCTTTCCATATAAATAATTTATCAACGAGCATATTTTTGGTCACAGTGGTTATAGTATATAATTACTGAAAGAGCCAAGGGGTTTGTAAAGATTATTATAATATTACAATACGAAAAATACGTGATGATTTCACAACTAGACGGCCAAAATTACTGTGCGATCTCTAACTGTTCATCACTGAGTTCCATATACTCGTGGAATTTAAGTCGTTTGGCGTGTAACAATTGCGATTTAGGTTAAGAGGAGCTGAGCGAGTTCATGGAAGAAGCCAACATGGATTTAACTAAATAAATCGCTAGCGTACACAACACTTTAATCGTCACATCTAAAAAACGTTACTCCCCACCTCGTTTTTCGTCTCTTCTCTTGCCCTTGCTAAAATAATATCAAATATAGAAAACAAATGAAGAATGATCCTCGCAGTTGTGAACGCAATTTATGCAATTGCGAAAAGAAACCTGAAAAAAATTCAGGACTTCAACGGGGTTTGAACCCGTGACCTCGCGATTACCGGTGCGATGCTCTAACCAACTGAGCTATGAAGCCACTGACGTTGGGAGCAGGTCAATTGTGGGTTCATATGTTCCCGTGAAAGAAATGAGTATGAATGATATATGAAATGAATCATATATGAACTGCGGAAATGAAATCAAATGAAGAATGATCCTCGCAGTTGTGAACGCAATTTATGCAATTGCGAAAAGAAGCCTTTCACGGGAACATATGAACCCACAATTGACCTGCTCCCAACGTCAGTGGCTTCATAGCTCAGTTGGTTAGAGCATCGCACCGGTAATCGCGAGGTCACGGGTTCAAACCCCGTTGAAGTCCTGAATTTTTTTCAGGCTTCTTTTCGCAATTGCATAAATTGCGTTCACAACTGAGAGGATCATTCTTCATTTGATTTCATTTCCGCAGTTCATATATGATTCATTTCATATATCATTCATACTCATTTCTTTCACGGGAACATATGAACCCACAATTGACCTGCTCCCAACGTCAGTGGCTTCATAGCTCAGTTGGTTAGAGCATCGCACCGGTAATCGCGAGGTCACGGGTTCAAACCCCGTTGAAGTCCTGAATTTTTTTTTTTCAGGCTTCTTTTCGCAATTGCATAAATTGCGTTCACAACTGCGAGGATCATTCTTCATTTGATTTCATTTCCGCAGTTCATATATGATTCATTTCATATATCATTCATACTCATTTCTTTCACGGGAACATATGAACCCACAATTGACCTGCTCCCAACGTCAGTGGCTTCATAGCTCAGTTGGTTAGAGCATCGCACCGGTAATCGCGAGGTCACGGGTTCAAACCCCGTTGAAGTCCTGAATTTTTTTTTTTCAGGCTTCTTTTCGCAATTGCATAAATTGCGTTCACAACTGCGAGGATCATTCTTCATTTGATTTCATTTCCGCAGTTCATATATGATTCATTTCATATACCATTCATACTCATTTCTTTCACGGGAACATATGAACCCACAATTGACCTGCTCCCAACGTCAGTGGCTTCATAGCTCAGTTGGTTAGAGCATCGCACCGGTAATCGCGAGGTCACGGGTTCAAACCCCGTTGAAGTCCTGAATTTTTTTCAGGCTTCTTTTCGCAATTGCATAAATTGCGTTCACAACTGCGAGGATCATTCTTCATTTGATTTCATTTCCGCAGTTCATATATGATTCATTTCATATATCATTCATAAATATAGAAAAGGTAAATAAACACGTGAGATGATATTAAAAAAGAAATTATAACTGAATGATAAAATGATGCGTCCCTTCCGCTTGCTTTCGTCCATGGCGATAGCCGTGAAGGAGACTACATGTCGGGAAATCACTTTCCATGGCGGGAAATCACTCGCTCCAATGTGTCACGCAATATGTCACAATATGTCAGCATTTCTCCAAGGTGTTTATTACTCTTTTCCCATCCGTGATCCGATCCGATCCGTGATCCGATCCGATCCGATCCGATCCGATCCGGTCCGTGATCCGATCCAATCCGATCCGATCCGATCCGATCCGATCCGATCCTGGTTTTGTCGACGCCGGTATTACGCGGGAAACAATCGGAATAAACTTACTCAAAGAACCCTCGGGCAAAATTTAATGTTTTCTTCAATAAATTCTGCTTACCATCGGCATACATCACACAATTGTGATTCATTAACGTATGAAGATCGGGTGCTAGTCCATAACACACGGGGCATTCGTATAAAATATTCGAGGTGACCGAAGAAGGAGCCGCCATCTTACCAAAGATATGGCCGTGAAAGACCTGGAACTGGCGAAACCTTCCATCGGATTGTTTCCAACGGGAAAACAGGACTACCCTTTCAGAAGTTCCGTTTATTTCGGAAATTTGCCATTGGAACGAACCAAAAACATTTGTTCCATTTACATCCCAACCGGAATTTCCGGAATCTCTTGGTAAATGGAAAACGCCCTTAGCCTCCTTCGCAGACGTCTTTGGACTCGTCACGCGTTCCTTGCCCACAAAGGAACTCGTGACGAGCCCAAAGAGGTCTGCGAAGGAGGCTATAGGATAATGAAGGTGAAAACAATGGAAAAATAAAAAATATATATTCAGTTATTTTGTTGTCTATTCAAGCCATTCATCGTAAATTCGTATAGTAATAAACACACATTTGGTCAATTATTTTTTGACCAAGTTGAGTAAGCTCAAAAACCCTAGGGGATTTGCGAATTGCCGAGTTGCTTTCAAGGCAATACTGTGAGAGCTGTAAGATTAAGAAGACTAAAGAAGATTCAGAGACTAATGTTTCCATCATATAAGTTGAGCCAAGCTCAGGAACTTTGCAAGTTTTAAAATAATACTTCTTGGGGAAATGACAAATTTTTAAACTTGATGGGACAACTTGCAATAAAAGAGACAAACTTTCAAAGCAACTCTTCGTGGTGTTCTCGGGTTTTATTCTGTTTTTGTAAAATTCATTAATAATTCATAAGACTAACGACCAATCTACGGGTAGTATTTGAGTCACATGTATACCTCTCTAAACCCCAATAAAAATTATTAACTTTCATAAAGGTGTCCTGCTCCGCTAATTAGTATGCATTAACTTTGATACAGATCTCTACTGATTAACATTACAAACACGACAAACACAATCTATTGTTTCATTTCACAAGTAACATAAAATATTCGCGTGAGACCTTTATGGGCTTTAAAACGGCTCGCCTGCGGCTCGCCGTTTTAACTGCCCATAAAGGTCTCACGCTCATATTTTATGTATTACTTAAAGCAGATTCCAGAGCGTTCATTTTAAGCTGAGAATGTTGTCTTTATAACAAAACTCGTGTAATATATTTCGTTGATACAAAAAAGAAAAGAATAGTTTTCAACGTTTTAATCCTGGTACATTTTTTGAACCCCACGAGCCTGGGAACATAAGCTGTGTTGACCCGAAGTTTGACCTTAGTTTTGTTTACACTTCAAGCGATCCACTGCGCTTAGCGAAAAGGGTTTACCTAAAACATGGAATCCGGAATCCGGAATCCGGAATCCGGAATCCGGAATCCGGAATCCGGAATCCGGAATGTGGAATCTGGAATCCGGAATCCGGAATCCGGAATCCGGAATCCGGAATCCAGAATCCAGAATCCAGAATCCGGAATCCGGAATCTGGAATCCGGAATCTAGAAACTGGAATTAATAATTAATAAGAGGGTTAAAAGAACCGAATAATAATAATAATAATAATAATAATAATATTAATAATAATAAATAAAGATAAAAATGTCTCTTCACACTACGACAAAAGGAGTTATACTCAGTTATGTTTCTAATAGCTATAGGGAGCTTATTAAAAGTAGTTGCTGCCGAGTGCTGAAAAGTTCCCGACTCTCTCGGAATAGAAAGGACAGGTGCAATCGAAGATCTTAAGCTATAAGCACTGACCATGAAGACGATAGATGTCTTACAGGAGGAGGTAGGTGACAGGAGTGAAGTCTTAGTCTGGGACTTGGTTTGTTCTTTCCAGTTGAGTCGATGTGGAGGGATATAAGGATAACTATTAAGAAAGACCGTATGCAGGATCATTAAATGCAACTTATAGAGCTGATCCGCGAGATTTTACACTAGTTTAACCTTAAGAAACAAACAGGCCCATGCAGTGCAGCCATCGCTGCAAAAACGGAGTGAGAAGCATTGCTATTGGGAAGAAAATCTTTCTTGGAGCAGATTAACCACGTTTATCGCCTACAGTAAAAGTAGGCCTGACCAAGTCCTCAGTTGTTGTAGATATCCTTAACCAATCAGAAGTGGAGAGCAGCGGATTTTGCGTGCTCAAGGTTCCTACATAAAAGTTTCAAGGTATATTGGGCACCATACTGACTTAGGTTTTTTCGAAAAAAAGAGCAATGACTGAAGACGGTACAACGGTATGAGGGTGAAAATGTTGTAAGCAAACGAAAACGCTAAAACAGTCCTCACCCAGCCCCCATAGCTATCATTTCCAGGTGGGGCATTTATAAACGTCTTTTCTTTTTTTTTTTTTTTTGGAAATAAATATTTTTTTGTCTTCTTTTTTTCTCCAATTAATCTCTCGGATTATATTTATTTCGTGTTAGTTTCTTTTTTTCTGTATATTTAAAAGTTTTTTTTTTTTAAGTGATCTTTCTTCGTCTTTTGGAGATGTTCCTGAATGTACCGGGATGTTCCAGAATGTCCCATGTTCCACGTTTTATCGACGGCCACTCGACAACCTGAAATGTACGCGCCGATACAGTTCCCAAACATTCCAGCATGGAGCAACAGACAATGACCAATCAGGCGTAAGCGTTCCCACGCGCAATTAAGTCAAGATATGCAAAGTGATTTTTCTCTGCTTTTTGGTCACGAAGCGTTTAAAATAGCTCTTGTTTTATAAAGATCTAGCTGAAATCAATAACAAAACATTGAAAACGGAAAAAACGTTGCTCGAAATCAAAAAAGGTTGATCGAAAATCGAAAGTTGTTCAAAAAGTTGCCGTCAACTTGTGGACAGGCCTAACACTATTCATCGACAAAAAGAATAAGAAAAGGTGCTTTTAATCAAAATGATTTTAATTTAAAATGTTCAAAATGCACAAAACATTGATTAGTATCGTTGAAGTGTGATTGAAAGCTGTGTGCTTTAAAGGAATCAGGTGGTTTATTAAAAGCAAAACCAAAGTATTAAAATGCTGCCCTAGATTGACTGATTGCTTCATTGCTTGATTGCTGCAAAACTCAGGCTAAGTCATCATATAATTTGTTGACCATATTATTACCCAAGTGACTTCAACCTTTGTCAAAATTTTTTACCAAACTTCTGTACATTCCGTATTCCGGATTTCATATTTCGTATTCCGGATTCCGGATTCCGGATTCCGGATTCCGGATTCCGGATTCCATGTTTTAGGTAAACCCTAGCGAAAGGCGGATTACATTTGTGAATACTCCGTGGGTTGATGTTAATTTTCTGGTGAACGGATTGCCTGTGAACTATAATGGACAGTGCAAAAACTAAAGTGTACGAAGCGGCTCGTGATGGTGATTACGTTCAACTCAGCAGCGCTCTCATTCGGATGAGCATCAGCGAACGACGCACTGTGCTGGAAACTAAAACCCAAGATGGCGGCCACCTCGTCACTCCCTTGATCATCGCTGCTTATAATGGTCACCTGGATGCGATAAGAATTCTGCTAAGGTATAAAGCCAACATTGAAGGACGAGGGACTGTAAAAATCGAAAATGAGGTGATCAAGGGTTGTACGCCTTTATGGGTCGCCGCTTCTGCCGGGCATCTCGATGTTGTGAAGCTGCTGATCGAGCAGGATGCGGAAGTGGACGGCCGAACGGCGACAAACTCAACGCCATTAAGAGCAGCTGCTTTTGATGGACATCATGATGTTGTGAGGTGTTTAGTTGAGAATGGGGCTGATGTGAATGCGCGCAATGTCTTCGATGGCAGTCCTTTAATGATAGCCTGTTATAAGGGTCATGAGGCGGTCGTCAGCTATCTGCTCGCTCGCCGGGCTGATATTAAACTTCAAGACAAAACTGGATATAGCGCTCTTCACTGCGCTGTCCAAAGCAACAATTTGGAGATTGTCAATGATTTGTTGGCTCTTGGAGCGCCTCAGTCGCCAAATAATAAACGACTGACACCGCTGCTTTTAGCAAGCAATGAATGCAAGATTGAAATTGTGGAGAATATTATCAAGAGACCACAGTGCACAAAAGAACAGAGAATTGAGGCATTAGAGCTTCTGGGTGGTACTATTGCAAACGACGGTGATGCCTATGACACCAAGAAAGCATTTTTTTACATGAAACGTGGCATGGAAGAAAGGTTCCAAGATTTGTTAACCCCCCTACCTAAGCATCGTATTGAACCAGTAGAGGCTTATGAGAATAGAAAGGAGAGTCAAACTCTTGAGGAACTTGTGCTTATTGAAGACGATGATGATGCCATACACATGGAGGGCCTCATGATTAGAGAGAGAATTCTTGGAGCCGAGAATATCGCACTCTGCCACCCATTAAGATATCGTGGCGCGGTTTTTGCGGACTATCAGAACTATGATCTTTGCATTGGTTTGTGGTTACATGCAACTAAGGTAAGCCAGCATCACAACAGTGAGGACGTCATAGCAGATTTCGGTCGGTTTTGCCTGCTCCTCTGTGAAATGGTTGAGGAAAATTGTCCACCAAGGCAAAAGCATGTAGAAGAAGTGTTTGAAACAGTCATTAGTGAGTATGAGAGACTAACAAATCAAGCACAAAACAGCAGATTGAAAACTGACAGTGAAGCCAACTCACTCCATGAGAAACTTGAAACTCTGGTCCATTACTCGTTGTATCTCATTTCTGTATTTACAAAAGTTCAAGACATAAGGAAAAAAGAAAGGTCTGGTGTTTTTGGTCTAATCCAAAGGTTTCTTTCATTGAAGCCATGCACTCGAGATGGAAACACTCTACTGCACTTGTCTGTGTGGTATGAGACCCCTACTGATGTGGAGTATGTGCGTAATGTGTGTAAATTCCCATGCGTCAAAACCACCAAGCTCATAATCAATGCAGGTGGGAATGTCAATGCTGTCAACAATGAAGGCAACAGTCCATTACATTTGGCTGTGGCTTTTCAGCCCAAGAACAATGATGACCTGCAAGTGTTGAGGGATGTGTTAAAGGTATTACTGGATGCTGAAGTTAATAAAGAGTTGGTCAACCGTGATGGCAACAAAGCCGTGGATGTTACTGCGACTGCTGAAGCTCTTAGCATTTGTACTGTGAAATAAATATCATTGCTGAGAGAGACTGGTGAAGGAACTTTCGCAGAGAGTGAGAAAGTGAATTACTGAACACTCCGTTGAGTTTAAACTCGAAGGTGTAAATTAACTTTTGAAAGTTACAACTAAATGTGATTTTTGTATTTAGGGAAATTGATATTTTTCTCGAAGTCTGGAAACCAGACGCTAAAAAACCGTGTTGGGGTTTTCCTTTATTCGACTGTGTTCAAAAGTTACAGAGCATTTTCAAATTCGCTAGAAAAAGAGACGGAGCGACCGCACGGAAATGGCTCTCAGCGAAAAACGGTTTTGAATTATCTGATTCCCCAACATGTTTTTGTTGAAGATAAGTTAATCTAGCGGCTGTCCAATTTGATCGAAATCGAACAAATCGCTCTTGAGTTGTAACTCTTGAAAGTGTCCTCTTCAAGACAAAAATAAACTTTGCGAAAACAGCGCTTAAAAAAAATCTTCACTATACAAACAAACACCGCCCGCAAACACCTCTATCGACGAACGGCCAAGCAATTTACGCTAACTTTTCTTCCGGTCACCTACTGTGGAAATTTTCCGCGTAATTTTATCTGCACGCAAACTCTCATGCTACAAACAGTTCACAGGTTTATCATTTTGTTACATATTCTCCGGCTTTGACTAAGTTTACCTGACCCATTGTCATAGCCGAAAAACTAAAAGCGCACAACCTTCATGAAGCAAAGCAACTTTTTCACGTGCAATATTTCCCGCGCAAATCGCTCCGGTTGGCTGCATTCGCATTAAATATCCATGTTTACATACGGTGCATATAGGTTTTTCCCAATCTCTCGGCGACTATTCACTTGTTTTGAATTATTTTTTTTGCTTGAAAGATCACAGTAAAAAGTTCATTTTTATGGAGAAAAATAAAAATCGAAAATTTTATACCCTGAACGTACACGGTAACCTTAATGACTTTGAATTTACACTGTTTAGTGTTAGTTCCATTGTAAATGGGGGCTTGGCCCAGCTGTTCTAACCTTTACATGTCAATCAACCACATTACTGTCTTTTCCAGTGTCTTTCACTTTGTATGATGAGGGGGGTGGAGGGGGGGGGGGGGGGGGT